>SEYY01001759.1:15000-72500 GCA_009176605.1 Armadillidium nasatum | reverse complement strand
ACACTAAAAACTCATTTCTACGTAGAAAATACAATAATCTTTCTAGTTCTTCTTCACGCCAAGTCTGACATTTTGCAGAATATGCCAACTCTAACTTTGCTTCTTCTTTTTTTCCTCCTCTTGTATCTTCTGACGGTAGAACTGTCTTTTAGCCTTCCTCTAAAGTGGAACTCTTCGCCCAAACTTTTGCCTCTAATTCAACCTTAGACGATTTTGGAATTGTTTTTCCTTTTTCAACCCCCTCTAAATCATTTATGCCGAAAATTATAATTTCTTCTAAAGATATCATTTCTGCTCTCTCTGAGCTTAACACTAAGAAGGCGTAAGATCCTGAGTTCTCAAAACTTGTGCTTCAGAGCTTGCACCCTGCCTTAGTAGACTATTTCGTCTTTGTCTTTATACTTCAACCTTCCCTTCTTGTTGGAAACGTGTGTTCATTCAACGTGTACCGAAAAAGAGGACCACTCGCAACCCTCTAACTACCGTCCCATTTCTATAACCTCCGTCCTTTCTAAAGTTTTCGAATCTATACTTAACAGGAAGATTTGGAAACATCTCAATTCTTCTAATCATACTGCTTATTGCCAATATGGCTTTCGTAAAAAACACTATACTAGTGATATTCATTACTTTCTCTCTGAATCTTGGTTCTCCGCTCTTCGGCATTTTGGTGAATCTTTTTGCTGTCGCGTTTTACATATCAAAAGGCTTCTATAGAGTCTGGCACAAAGCTTTGATTTCTAAACTTCTCTCATTCGGAATCTATCCTTCTCTTTTTTTCGGTCGTTCTATAGCTGTTGTTGTAGATGGCCACAGTTCATCCTTTAAATGTATTAATAGTAGTATTCCTCAAGGATCTGTTCTATCCCCAACGCTTTTCTGCTTTTCATTAATAACCTTCTCTCTGTTACTTCATCTCTTATCCACTCCATTTCCGATGACCTCACACTTCATTACTTCTTTCAATTTGAAAGGTACCCCTTCCAACAGCATTTAATAGAAGCAAGGAGGGTAGCCTTGGAACAACGACCCCTGATCTATCTCGTATTACAAATTGGAGCAGAGAAAATATGGTCGTTTCCAATGCCTCCAAAACTCAATTCCTCTATCTCTCAACTCGACAGAACCTTCCACACAACTATGACATCTTCCTCGAAAACACACAACTCAAGCCTTCACCTCTCCTTAATATTATCGGTGTTTTCTTTTCTCGTGATCTTAATTTGACAGATCACATTACTTCTCTTTCTAAATAAGCTTCTAAGCGGTTAGGTATTTTGAGGCGCTTTCAGAATTTCTTCTTTTCTTCACTCAACCCCAGTTACTTGCTCTTCATAAGGGTGTTGATCACCACTGCATGGAGTATGCATCACACAACTGAGGTTGTTCCACTCATACAGCTCTCCTTGAAAAGGTGGAGCATAGAGCTTTTCGTTTTATCAACTCTTCTGTTCTCACTAATTCCCTCAAATCTCTTTAGCCCCATCGAATTTTGCGTCATTGTCTGTTTACTATCGCTATTACAATGAACACTGCTCTTCTGAACTCTCCCGTCGTATATCTCCTCCATTGAAAAGTGTTACTGCAACACGCCTTTCTATACACTCTCATTCTTTCTCTGTCCAACTCTCCTACCCAGACTTAACAGCTATGTAGGGACCTACCGGGGATGGAATTTTGCCGGGGCCGGGGTTCTTGCCGGGGTTGCCTAAAATTTGAAAAGAGGTCAAAAGCACTGAAATTTAGGCTAAAAAAATTAAATATAAATTTAATTGAGGTTTATTTAATTATAGGAAAGGTATAGAATAGCCAATATTCACTTAACTTAATAATTATATGCATTTTCTCCGAAAAAATTTCAGAAAATTACAGATTTTGCATAATAAAAGTACAAAAATTAAAAAAAATTTTTTTTTTGAATCATAATAGTGATTCAGCAGCTTTACATATAAGACCCTAAGGTAAAGTTTCAAAAAATGCAAGATATAAAATTATCAATATAACCTATATTTATACATATCATTGTTATATTATTGCTATGTATCAAACTTGTATCAATTTGCTACATTATTTCAAAATTATTTTGTTTATACTTTCAATCAATATGGTTAAAAGATCAGCTTTACAGCATGGAAGTACTTTACTTTCAGGATAGGCTCGAAATAGGTAAATGTAACATCTGCAGTCAGGAAATTAGAAGAGGACCTCTGGGTGCTACAAGTAAAAAATTTTCAACCAAATCTTTATGGAGTATCTAAAATCAAAACATAAAGACGAACATTCACAAGCAGAAAAAGAGAGGTCAAAAGAAACAGAAAAAAATGTGAAAATTTTAAAAAAGCACGAAGAAAAATCTTAATTTTCTTATATTTTGTTTGAAATTTTTATTATTATTATTTGACTGATTGAGCTGAAATTTTCAGGTCATATGCATTTTTTCCCAATGTTTTGAGTTGATTTCGAGCATTTTTCTGAGTCTATACGGTTTGAAAGTTATTTGGACCCAAAGCTGAAAAAAAATGAATAGCGGGGTCAAACCACTAGTTCACATGAGCTGAAAATTTATCTGAATAATCTTAACCCCAATTTTTTTGCATTGGTGAGAACAGATTTTTGATATCACGTCTAGAAAAAAAAAGTTATAAGAACTTGAAATTTTTTTTTTTCTTCTTTTTTTTTGTGAAAATCGTACCCTTCCAGAGAAAAAAAATTATTTAAAAAAAACGCTACCTACTAATTTCTTTATTTTTGGATATTATTTAGAGGAGGCTATCATTTTTATTTAGTGCATTATTAAATGCTCTTTGTTTGAAGCTAGATATAGCCTCTCAAACTTTGGAAATTTTTGAAATTTGGTCAAAAATCGACATTTTTTGAGAGACTATATCTCAAAATCAACGAATCGCATCGAATAAAGTATAGAGAAGAATTTGTAGCCCATCTTTTCTCTATGCAGGCACCAAAAATAAGGAATTTTATAGTTGTAGTTTTTTTTAAAATTTTTTTTGACTGAAAAGGTGGATTTTTTTTTTCGATAGTTGTTCAGTTTTGGGCTTATTACATTTTCCTAAAACTCTGGAAACAAATCAATAAGTGTTGTTTTGTTTGTTAATAGAATTATGAACATACAATCCAAATTTCAGGTCATTCCGAAAAGTGGTTTGGCCACGCCATTCATTTGAAAAGGGTCAAATTTTCAAAAAAGATTAAAAACTTTTTATCAGTTATAGACTCTGAAAAGAGCTAGAAATGGACTTTTTTAACCGGGAAAAAAAGCTATATACACTGAAAATTTCAGGAGAATCGACTGAAAATTAAAAAAAAAAATTTGAAATTAAAAGTATAACTTGCCATTTTAACCCCGGCAGGCAAACCCCGGTTTTCCCTGATCTTTAGCCGGGGCCGGGGCCCCGGTCGGTTCATATCGCTATGCTCAATCTTGCATGTACTCTACTTGTAAAGTCTGAACCACACTACCTTCATATATTTTCACAACTTCCTATGACTTAAACACCTTTAAACGCCGTGTATCAGGATATGTTGGCCTTTAATTTGACCAGATATCTGATTTTCTCTAACTCTGGTGGATATTTTAGTAGGCCTTCTGGCCTTTACCCACCACAGTTATATATATATATATATATATATATATATATATATATATATATATATATATATATATATATATATATATATATATATATATATATATATATATATATATATATATATATATATATATATATATATATATATATATATATATATATATATATATATATATATATATATATATATATATATATATATATATATATATATATATATATATATATATATATATATATATATATATATATATATATATATATATATATATATATATTGCCAAGTTCTGTTGAGGTTATTTTTTCCTTTGCTCTCATTTTTTAGTATTAATTAGGAAATGACGTTGATATTAAATTTCAGTGGTAAAATATGGTTTTCATACCAAATCTAAATACTAAAAAAGCATTAAAAAAAAAAAGTTCTCCAATTGACTCCAAATTCATTACTTTTGATTATAAGATTATTGTGGAAAGAGTGGCAGATCTTGAGAGTTGGAAAAATGTCAAATTAAACTTAGCTTAACTTAACCTAACCTAATCTAACCTAACCTAGCCTAACCTAACCTAACAACCTAGCCTAGCCTAATCTAATCAATCCTAACCTAACCAATTAAAAGAATACCTGAATAATGCAAATGCATAGAAGGCTTCCATTGGGAGGTTTCGCCCACTCTCCAGTGGGTCTCTGTACTCCCTCTCTCGTTCTATTTCATGTTCTTTGCCAAAAACTCAGTGTTAATCTTGAAATAATTTGTTTTTTTTATTAATATTTAAATTTTTTTAGCGAATAAATGCGTTAGATTGAAATGTAATATTAACATCATTTCCTTACGAAGTTATAAAGAAAATGAAAAAAAAACAAAAACAAAATGAACAACATATATATATATATATATATATATATATATATATATATATATATATATATATATATATATATATATATATATATATATATATATATATATATATATATATATATATATATATATATATATCTCTTCTACGAATTCCCTGAATTGTTTATCTGTCATGTTGTTAGTCGAGATACGGGGTGTGCTTGTGGGGTTCATTCTCTGTTGTGGTTGAGGTATATATTGAGGTAGTGAAGATGGTTGCTGTACTCCTCCGTCAACTTCACAAGCTACTGCTGCGGACGGCTTTCTATCCTTTGGACGTACCGACCTTTCTGGTGATGTCGCAGCAGCAGTTGTAACGGGATCTGCACGAGCCGATAATGAATCCATCATCAGTTTATGTCTTTCTTCAAATCTCAATTCCAGATCACGCGAGTATCTAATAACTCCCTCAAGCATGTCTTGCAATCTATCCACAGCGCGTTGATCTACGGGCTGAAAATCGTGGACAGATGCACCCCGACGGTCATCTACTGGTTCCAGTGTAGACAAAGCGTTATTATTGAATTGGGAAGGTTCATCCCTCGGGTTATCAGTTTGATGTTCTGGAATGGACTCTGTGTCATTGATGATCGGGAAATGTGCTTCCGATTCAATCAACTGATCCATATACACCTTAGTTTCATCATTGTTCATAATATTCTTCTCTGCCATTGTTATAGTGGATTTCGTTAATTCGTTCCTTTTAAAGATCCTGGCAGGGTCGCCAAAATTTTCTCTGTTAGCAATATCGCGCAACTTTATACTACCAACAGAAGAAAACAAAATTTAATAGTTGTAGTAAAACTCACTGTTGATGTTGAGTCCACTGGTGTGTTGATGATCTTCTTCAGCGATGATCGTTGTTGTACGTGGCGTCGTCCTCTTCAAGCTGGACGATATTGGGAAGTTGAATTTCTATTGTGATCTGATATTTTTCTCGAACGGAAGTCCTCAGGACCTCTGCTAGGGCAGTGTGGATCAATAAAAGGAACAGCTTTGGCAGATTTAATAAAAATTCAAAGACAGGTCATTGAAAAACAAGAAAAACAAAATCGTTTAATTGTTGAAAGATGGCTAAGGAATATGAACAAGAAACAACGCTTTCGTCAGAGTTCGAGCAGAACAATAAAGAAAGGTCTGTTGACGAAGAACAATGCAGAAAAAGGGTGTTAGGTTGTAGAGAACTGACGGGTATATTGGTTTCTTAATGACTGTCAATTAAGAAGACAACCGTCGTCAATTCAATAAAAGAAGGAGAACTAAGAAGTTGACTGATGATTTTTGTAGTCCAGAGTTGAAAATAAACTCCAAAGTTGAAACTAAAAATCAGAAAAATTTATAAGATATTTTGATAAATTTATCAATTAAAACTTTTAAGACAAATAATTGCATTAACTCACGTATTGGCCAGAGTGGTTGGCTCCAATACTTGAATTAAATCTTTATAGTTGAGAGTTCGTAAAGATATTAATTCTTGTAGTTTTATTTTCAACTTAATTTGTGATAGTTATTTTTATATTCAAAGTAGAGTTAATTTTATGTTAAATTTTAATTAAGTTATAAAGATAGTTACCTAGTGAAGAAAATAAAAATTAGAAAAACAAGCTACAAAAATGTAAAATAATTATCTGTTAATAATAATCCCTCTTCTTATTTTCGTGGTCGATCATCAGTTTCTCTTCTTCACCAATAACTATTGGGAAGAAAAGAATAAGAACGTTAGAATGGCACATTCTCACAATATATATATATATTTCTCTTAAAATCTTTCAGACGTTTAAGATGTTATTGGAATTTGCATTATTTTTCTTGCTAGGATTTCACGAAGGTGAAGTGGATGGATTTTCTATGCCTTCAAAATCTTTTGTGAAAAATTTTAAAGTTTCTGAGTTTGCTAAAAAGCATTCTTTTAAGGTAGGTTCTTGTAGGGTTGGACGATACTTTTTATTCCTTTGTTTATTTGTAAGATTAATGAAAAGTAAACTAATCGGGAATAGGGTAAAAAAGAGTAGTAATTTTGAAATATGAAGTTAAAATAGATGTTATTTCTTCCTTTATGTCCAAACAAATTTAGAAAGAATCGTCTTCAATTTTAACAACTTTGTTATATTAACGAAAAATATTTTCCGAACATTTTAACTTTTATATAGAGATAGATTTCCAAAATCTGTCTCAGAATTTTTTATCTATGGTCTTCTTACAATGTTTTTGAGAATTTGGAAATGATTGCTCAGTCGAATAAAAAGTTGAATCAAAAAGGTCGTAAACAATTTATTTTTCCAGAATATCCATTCTTCTATTTGTTTTGCATAGGGCATAGTTAGTTCCTGTTTAGAGAACTTTTTACATAAATAAAATACTTTTGGTCTCAACATCTCAATTATTTCTTTTTCAGTTTTCATTTCCATTGAATGATTTTATCACTTTCATCTCAGGTCTTTAATACATTAAATTCTTGCACATTTGAGAAGAGAAAGTGGAATTTATTTTTCTCTAATTCATATTCCTCTTTGTTCACTTCCCACACCACAGACTGACAATAAATCATTATTTTTCAAGCACGCTATTAAAATAATTAATATCTTCCAACACTCTACTATATACCATATTAGCCTTACCATTTATCAGCTTCATATCGATTTATATAGGAATTCTAGTAAATTTGGTTGCTACTTCTTTTCCAGGATAAATTTTAACTAAGCCTCTGTAATTAAGTTCATTAGAAAATGAAGCAGAATCTCACTTAAATAATGCTATAAAATAGAAATAAGTAATTTTTTAAAAAAAAATGTTGAAAATATAATTTAAGGTGTTTATCCAAGAAGTAAAATCTTTTCTATTGATCCATAGATGTTTAAGCCTTCATCCATATCCTGTTCATCTTTGTGCTTAAATAACAATGACTGCGAAGCCTATAACTTACAAGACAAGTACTGTAATCTTTACGAAGGAGTTACACAGCTCAAGAAAGACGAGTCTCTTTGGTCTTACGTTTCACGCGAAAAGCTTGAGTCATTATCAAAAACCAGTACAAGTAAAGGAACTACCACAGGTGCTCAAGATAAGACTACTGAAGAGACCACCTCTACCACAAGTGAAGCTGAAACTACTACTACTGCTACTACTGCTACTACTACTACTTTATCGACGACAGTTAAAACAACACCCAAAGGTAACAATATTCAAATAATACTTCATAAGAACTTTGTTCCATCAAAATATTACCGACCTTGTGGAAATAATAGTACTAAATTGATAATAATAATAATAATAATAATAATAATAATAATAATAATAATAATAATAATAATAATAATAATAATAATAATAATAATAATAAGGTGGAGGTGTTGGGGTGGGGGTCGTGTTCTATAATAATTAAGCTCCATTTCAAGGCAAATACAAATCTAGTTGGAAATATTATCAGTTGGTCTTTTTCTGATAATAAAATGTTTTCCAATATATATATATATATATATATATATATATATATATATATATATATATATATATATATATATATATATATATATATATATATATATATATATATATATATATATATATATATATATATATATATATATATATATATATATTATTATTATTATTATTATTATTATTATTATTATTATTATTATTATTATTATTATTATTATTATTATTATTATTATTATTTCAATTTTAAGTTATATTTGCGGAGGTTATTTGAGGTTAATTTTCGGTTTATGCATTCAGTGTCATACAATTAATGTTTAATAAACACGTATTAAAAGGACATCAAATTTCTTCCAAATTTTTATAATTAAAATAACAATATGGTCCTTCCATAAGAAATCATGAATAGATATACGAAGAATACTAATAAAAGCGAAAGACTTGAGTTGTGTGTTTACTGAAAATTGTGTTAAATTTGTATGAAAAAGTATGTCGAATATTTAAATGAAGGAGCAGAGTTATTGAGGCATTGAAAACAACTATATATATATATATATATATATATATATATATATATATATATATATATATATATATATATATATATATATATATATATATATATATATATATATATAATGCTCAAATTATATATAAATAAATAAATAAAAATAAAAATTGCTACGATTGAAATGAAATAATGTAATATAAATGTGAATATTAAATTAGTGTAAAAAAAATTTATATTTAATTGTATATCTATTTTAATGTTAATTTTCTTGTAATAATAATGTTTATTTAAGTTTGTCCTAAAATGCTTATGCATTCGACTATTGCGAAATACAGCAGACTTTGTATATGTAATAAAATGCAATTTTTCAAAAAACAGCCAAAAATCATACTTCTAACGTAGTTTTATCCGTTGTTCGTTATTTCGTTGTAGAAATAAAGAAACTACGATTGGTTCAGCATATGGTTCATTCCTTCATCGGAAACGTTGGTAGCGATCATACAACTGCTCTATAATGTAGCGTAAGAGGAAAAGCCGAAAATAGGCGAGCTTCAAACAACAGAAAGACTTCGAGCTGAAGCAGTTGTGATTTGGAATTCCTGTCGTCAGTGAAACCAGACATAGAGTCAGAATTCTCTCAACAACTACCAATAAAATAATCTTGTAAGGACTACGAACCAGATCCATATCTACACCATCCCCACTAGATAACTGGTGACCCCAGGGCATTTCGCAATGTTCGAATACCCAAACATATTAGGACAAACTTAAATAAACATTATTATTACAAGAAAACAAACATTAAAATAGATATATACAATTAAATATAAATTTTGTTTTACACAAATTTAAAGGCAACTATTTTATATTGACATTTATATTACATTATTTCATTTCAATCGTAGCACTTTTTATTTTTAATTATTTATAATTTGAGTACATATATATATATATATATATATATATATATATATATATATATATATATATATATATATATATATATATATATATATATATATATATATATATATATATACTTACTTACTTACTTTTTACTTACTTTCTTACCCCTTGGACCTTCCTCACTGGAAGGGCCACACTGCCTTTAGGAAATCCGCGATGGCCGCCGGCCGTGTCCAAAGGTCTCTCAGAGAGGTGATGTGATGGAGGGTTCTGTGTTGTGTAAGGGAGGGGCATCTCAGAAGGAGATGTTCTGTTGTGTCTGGTTCTTGCATACATCTTTGACATATTGGGGATAGTGTGTTTTGTATATTGAATCTATGTTTGTATGCTTGTAGGTTAGGGTGGTGGCCTGACCTTAATCTGGATAGGGTAATTTGGGTTTTGCGTGGTAATGTGTTTTGTGTATTTGCTATGTCGGGGGGTTGTTCGTTGAGAAGATGATTTGGTTGGCGGGTGTTGAGATAATTTTGTGTTATGATGGTGTGTATGTGTTTGATTAGTGGTGTGTTGTTTGCAGTAGGTGGAATGGTTCTGAATATGTTACTGTAGTATGGGGCAGGGGATGATGAAGGTAATTTTAGACGGTGTCTTGTGTGGTCTTGTAGGGTATAGTGACAGGGGTGTGATATGTCTAGGGTGTTTGTGTAGAATTGGGTTCCTATCATGTCTAGGTGAATACGGATCGGGAGTATTTTTGTTTCTTCGTGTAAATGCTGAATTGGAGTGGTTCTAGTGCAACCTGTGATAATTCGAAGAGCGGTATTTTTTTTTTTTTTTTTGTAACTTCTCTATGTTTGAGGGTGAGGTGGCAGGGTACCGGGTAAATGTGGGATGCGTAATTAAGTATAGGTCTGATGAATTGTTTGTATGCTATGATGAGGGTGGTTAGTTCGTTACTGAAATTGTTATGTGACAGTGTTCGAATGATGTTTAATTTCCTGTTTGCAGTGTTGGTTATGTTTTCGATGTGTTTTGAGAAGGTGAAGTGTGTGTCATATGTGAGGCCTAGGATCTTTGGAAATTTGTTTAAAGAAATAAGGGTATTATTTAGTTTTACTTGGGGGTGGAGGGAAGATTGGTGTCTGTCAGTAGTAATAAGAGTAATTGAGGATTTTTCGGGGGAAGCTGTCATTCTGTTTGATTTTAGCCAAGTTTCCAGTTGTTGGATGTATGATTGAGTGAGTGAGTGTGGTGGCTGTGGGTATTGATGGGTTTTGTATTGCGATGGATATGTCGTCGACCTAAGTTATTAGTTTAATGTCTGATGTTTGTGGGGTGGGTAGGTCTGCTGTGTACAGGTTAAATAATAGAGGGGATAGGATGGCTCCCTGTGGGACACCATTTCTTAGTTTTACTGTTTTTGAAAGATGGTTTTTGTTGGAGACTTGAGCTGTACGATCGGAGAGGAAGTTGGAAATCCATTTTTTATAATTGTTGGGTATGGGTGAATGTAGGATTTTTTGTATGAGGTTATGTTTAGGGACTGTATCAAATGCTTTGTTGATGTTGATGGCAATGAGTATGGTCCTGTGTGATGGTTTTTTTGTTCAGGCCATTTATTATGTTTTGCGAGATAGTGGTGAGGGCCGTGGTGGTTGAGTGGGATTTCCTGAATCCGTGTTGAAATTGTGGGGTTTGCATGAGTGGTTGGATTTTTGAATGAATGAGTTTTTCTAAGAGTTTGCATAGTGTTGATAGGAGGGAGATCGGGCGGTATGAAGATGGGAGGTTTGGGTCTTTCCTGGTTTATATATATATATATATATATATATATATATATATATATATATATATATATATATATATATATATATATATATATATATATATATATATATATATATATATATATACTCAATAGAAGTAGAAACTGCAGAACTTGATTAGGGTGAAAGAAATCTATAACAATAAAACTGTTAAAAGAAATAATACTAAAGTGAATAAAAATTATGAGGATTCTACTTACTACGACACCGATGTTGGTTTAAAATTTGCTTCAGTGGAGTACATGTATGAAAATTGTGTTTGTATATGCATGTGTGATCCAACGAGGGTAAGAAAAATGCTTTTCTATGCATGTGAGTCTTGCTTATATAGTGTTCTGCTTGATATACAAGCATCAAAGGTTATTATTATTATTATTATTATTATTATTATTATTATTATTATTATTATTATTATTATTATTATTATTATTATTACTTTCAGAAAAGGTAGACCCAACGAAGTATAATTACATTCCCCTTTCCAAAGGACGGTATATTAAACCAGTAAACGGGGAAAATTCTTTGACCTGGATGGAAGCTCTGGAAGAGTGCAGAAAGAATGTAAGTTAAGCATTGAAGAATTATTGTCCTAAATTAATCCTTTTTCACCCATTATAATTATCTTTGAGGTTTGTTTCTTAAACTTACACAATCTGTTTGTAACTTATTATTATATATATATATATATATATATATATATATATATATATATATATATATATATATATATATATATATATATATATATATATATATATATATATATATCATCCACCCCTTCCCCCATCACCACTTGGGAGCTGGTGGCCTCCGGTGATGGGATTGGTGCCACCAAGACACAGCTGCCAGCTTGTTCTGATGCACGGTCTATTTTTTTCATTAATTTCTGCAACATTCGCGGTCTTCATTCCAATTTCCACTTTGTTGAACATCACCTCTCTTCTTCTAGACCTCACCTCTTATTCTTGACCGAAACTCAGATGTTTGAGCGTTCTGTTAGCAAATCCTATTCTGTTTCCTCCTACTGTCTCTATCCTCAATTTTCAGCCAAAGGCGGTTGTTGTGCATACGTTCGCAACGATGTCGTTTGTTCTCGTGTCTCTAATTTGGAGTCTTCCGAATTTTCCACCTTATTGGCTTAGGCTCTCTTGTCATTCTACGACTAAATTCATTTGTTCTGTGTTTATTTATCAACTAATTCTACTGACTATCCTATACTCTTCGACTATTTAAACTCCAAAATAGAGCACATTCTCTCTCTTCTTCTCTTTTCTCTGAAATCATCATATTAGGTGATTTCAATATTCACCACCGCCAATGGTTTTCTTCTAGTTCTCATGATACAGCTGGTGAACGTGCCTTTCATTTCGCTATCCAAAACGACCTTGAGCAGTTGGTGCAGCTCCCTACTCGTATCCCTAATCGTCTTGGAGATGAACCCAACATTTTAGACTTTTTCCTAACTTCTAATCCTTCTCCTTATACTGTTAAACTCTTTCCTCCTCTGGGTTCCTCCGATCACCTTCTTATTTCTGTATCCTCTTCTATCTCTTCAAGTGTTCCGCAGAAAAGACCCCCTTCTATTGAAAGGAAACGTTTGTGGCACTTCAGTGCCGCAAGCTGGTCGGACTTGCGGTCGTATTTCTTCGATTTCCTGTGGAATGATTATTGCTTCCGTGGGAGGGATCCCTCGTAGTGTATAGAACGCATTATCGAGGTGATTCTCTCTGGCATGGAGGCATACATTCCATATTCTTTCCCTTCTACTAAACCTAACAAACCTTAGTTTAACTCTGCTTGTTCTCGTGCTATCCGCCGCAGGGATGTTGCCTTCAGGGATTATTCTTTCACCTCACCAAGCTCCTGTAGGCGCAGAACGCCTGTCAGTAATCCTGCACGAAATCCCTCCATTGTTGTCCATCTTCGTATCTTCTCATCTCCTCCACATCCTCGATGTCTCCTCCTCTCCCCTCAATTGACATCCTGATGTTATCTTTCCATCTAATTCTCGGTCTTCCAACTCCCTTCCTCCCCACCGGCCTCCATTCATAAAATCTCCTCGGATACCTGTCCTCATCCATTCTCTTCACATGTCCAAACCATCTCAACTGTCCCCTCTCAATGAATTTTAATATGCTTTCTACTCCTAATTCCTCTCTTATATCCTCGTTTCTTCTTCTATCCCGTCTCGTCACACCCATAATCACCCTCAACACCCTCATTTCGCATGACTGGATTTTACTTTTTTCTCTTGTACTAAGGGCCCAAGCCTCATATCCATACAACAGTATTGATCTCAGGATACTAGTGTATATTATGGTTTTTACTTTCCTTGGGACATTTCTATCCTTCATCAGCGGATATAAGGATATCAGTGCACTATTAAATTTGCCACGTCTTACATCCAGTTCACGGCTTGTACTGTTCTCAGATCCGAAACACACTCCCAGATATTTAAAGTGATCTGACTGCTTCAGCGCTCTGCCACCCACTCTCACGTTCAAATTTTCCTGCACCTTTCCCATCACCATAACTTCTGTTTTGTCCGCATTTATCCTCATTCCAACCTCATTCAGAATATCATTCCAAAATCTAGGGATTACCGTCGTTTTCAAACTCCAGAAACTCACGCTACTTATATTTCATCCCAGAATAGTGCAAAATCTATCTTCGTAACACTAAAAACTCATTTCTCCGTAGGAAATGTAATAATCTTTCTGGTTCTTCTTCTTCACGTTCTTTCTGAAATTTTGCAAAAACTGTCAACTCTAACTTTGCTTCTTCCTCTTTCCCTCCTTTAATATCTTCCGACGGCACAACTGCTGTTTTACCTCTTCTAAAGCTGAACTCTTCGCTCACACTTTTGCCTCTAATTCAACCTTAGACGATTTCGGAGTTATTCCTCCTCCTTCAACCCCCTCTAACTCAATTATGCCTAGAATTAGAATTTCTTCTAAAGATGTCATTTCGGCTCTCTCTGAGCTTAATACTAAGAAGGCGTACGGTCCCGATGATATTCCGCTGTGGTTCTCAAAACTTGTGGTTCCGAGCTTGCACCCTGCCTCGGTAAACTATTTCGTCTTTGTCTCTCTACTTCGACCTTCCCTTCTTGCTGGAAACGTGTGCTCATTCAGACTGTGCCGAAGAAGGGGGACCTCTCTCACCCCTCCAACTATCGTCCTATTTCTTTGACCTCCGTTCTTTCTAAAGTTTTCGAATCTATCCTTAACAGAAGATTTGGGAACATCTCAATTCTTCTAATCTTATCTCAGATCGCCAATATGGCTTTCGTAAGAAACGCTCTACTGGTGATCTTCTTTCCCTTCTCTCTGACTCTTGGTCCTCCGCTCTTCGGCATTTCGGTGAATCTTTTGCTGTCGCGCTGGACATGTCGATAGCCTTCGATAGAGTCTGGCACAAAGCTTTGATTTCTAAACTTCCCTCTTTCGATATCTATCCTTCTCTCTGTGATCTTCTCACTAATTTCCTTTCCGGTCGTTCTATAGCAGCTGTTGTAGACGGCCACCGTTCTTCCTTTAAATCAATTAATAGTGGTGTTCCTCAGGGTTATGTCCTATCCCCAACACTTTTTCTACTTTTCATTAATGACCTTCTGTCTATTACCTCATCTCCTATCCACTCCTATGCTAATGACTCCACCCTTCATTATTCCTTCCAGTTTGAAAAACGTCCCACCCAACAGCAGTTGATAGACTAGAGATGGGTAGCCTTTTAGCAACTAACCTCTGATCTTTCTCGTATTTCAAATTATTGGGGCAGAGAAAGCATGGTTGTTTTCAATGCCTCAAAAACTCAATTACTCCATCTCTCCACTCGACACAATCTTCCACACAACTATGATATCTTCTTCGAAAACATACAACTTAAGCCTTCATCTGTTCTTAATATTCTTGGCGTATCCTTTTCTCGTGATCTTTCTTGGAAAGATCACATTACTTCTCTTTCTAAACAAGCTTCTAAGAGGTTGGGTGTTCTGAGGCGCCTTCAGAATTACTAAACACCACCCAAGTTGCTTGCTCCGTATAGGGGTGTTGTTCGCCCCTGTATGGAGTATGCTTCGCACATCTGGGATGGTTCCACACATACAGCTCTCCTAGAGAAAGTGGAGTCTAGCGCTTTTCGTCTCATCAACTATCCTGCTCTTACTAACTCTCTTCAATCTCTTTCTGCCCGTCTAATTGTTGCGTCACTGTCTCTTTACTATCGCTATTACAACAGACACTACTCTTCTGAACTCTCTCATCGCATACCTCCTCCATGGAGAAGGGCTCGTTCGACACGCCTTTCTACACAGTCTCATCCATTCTCCGTCCAACTCTCCGACCCCAGACTTAACCGCTATGATCAATCTTGCATATACTCTACTGCAGTGGCGGCTCGTCATTATGGGCTCCAGGGCTGCAGCCCCTCCAAATTAAAAATACCAGGCGTAGGATGTTGATATAAATAAGAAATTTTTGTCAGAGAAAAGTGATTTAAATTCATTTTTTTAACAACTTAATACATAAAAAGTATAAATCATTAAAGAAAATAAGAAGTAAATGCATTTTGCAACTGCAAATTTTTGGGTACGATATTATTTTTCAAGCATTGCCATTATTTAAAAAATGGGCTGTAAAATTTCTGCCCTAATAAGACAGATATAGCAACTTACGAAAAAAACAATGCAAAATTGCAATAGCAGTTTTTATCAAGTATCTAGATTGTCTTTTTGTCCTTTTAAACTACAGATCAAAATGAATATAAACAGACTAAGACAGTTGTTTAAAGTCTCATTGTCGAGGGAGGTTGTTTTTTTAATTGTGGAAGAAAAATTACAAGTTTTATATGTTTTTTTTTTTCTTGTTCGAGATATATATATATATATATATATATATATATATATATATATATATATATATATATATATATATATATATATATATATATATATATATATATATATATATATATATATATATATATATATATATATATATATATATATATATATATATATATATATATATAACATTATGCCAGATGCACTTCTACATACTTAAATATTACAAAAACTATTAAACGTACATTAAAAAGGATAACATTTTTGTAATCCTTGCAGAATTTTAAGTAAGAATAATTGGGAATAGAAAAAAATCTTATAATAATTTTAATACGTACGTAATAATTGGTTTTTTATGTTGAAAGACGTACGTTTGGCAGCGTCTGTTTTTGTGAGATATAAATTTTTCCAATTTTGAAGGAAGATAAATTTAGCGATTGAGTAAGAATAGTGTAAAAAAATGTGAAATTTATATAATTTGGTGTAATATGACAGTATGCTTTTAAAACATTATTTATATGAAAGCAATTACAACTCCGATGACGACGTCTGAAGCAGAAAGATGTTTCTCGACTTTGAATAGAATAAAAACTATTAAATGTAGTACCATGTATTAGCGATGTTTTCAATAGAGAGCGAAATGGTGTAAAATACCAGATTTCAATGAAAAAATAATTGAAAACTTTTCGACATCTAAAATTCGAAGAACTAATCTTATTTTTAAAATAAGAATATAAGCAAGTTTTCAAGAATAAATAAGGTACGTTTGATATATATATATATATATATATATATATATATATATATATATATATATATATATATATATATATATATATATATATATATATATATATATATATATATATAATATATATATATATATATATATAAATTTAACACACACACACACACACACACACACATACTATATATATATATATATATAATATATATATATATATATATATATATATATATATATATATATATATATATATATATATATATATATATATATATATATATATATATATATATATATATATATATATATAAACTTGCAGCCCTCCTTGCCAAGTTTACACGAGCCGCCACTGCTCTACTGGTAAAGTCTGGAACACACTCCCTTTATCTGTTTTCCCAACTTCCTTTGACTTGCATACTTTCAAACGCCGTGTATCTGGACATGTTGGCCTCCTTCGATCAGGATAAGATTTTTCCAACTCCGGTGGAATTTGGTAGGCTTCTGGCCTTTGCCCACCGGAGGATATATATATATATATATATATATATATATATATATATATATATATATATATATATATATATATATATATATATATATATATATATATATATATATATATATATATATATATATATATATAGGGTTTGGACGACGCTTACCTTGTTGTTATAAAAAATAGCATTGATTTGAGAATAATTTTTGATGCCTCAGACCCAGGTTACGAATTTTGGGTTGGATTAAATGATTCTGAACACGAAGACCAAAATGGTTTTGGACAGTGGGAATGGATGGACGGATCAAGTAAGATAGTTTTATTTTTCTTTGAAAAATGCTGAGATAAAATTAATAATAATACTTATATTGCCATCTCTGAACAGATCTATAAATTTATGCATACTTCGATTTTAAATTTATTCATTCTTTATGCAAAATTCTTTTTTTTCCATGTAACTACTTTCAATTTGTTTATCTTTCCTGTGCTTATTTATTAAGTATATATAACTAGGATTATTTAAATTCCCGAATAAATAATCAACTCATTTTCATACTGAGTAATATTTCTTCAACACTGCCGTCTACCGTGGCTCGA
Organism: Armadillidium nasatum; assembly: GCA_009176605.1. NCBI lineage: Eukaryota > Metazoa > Arthropoda > Malacostraca > Isopoda > Armadillidiidae > Armadillidium > Armadillidium nasatum. The sequence continues at coordinate 54,628 of SEYY01001759.1, read as the reverse complement.
ACGGTAGGGTGATTGACTCACGTGCTTGAGGGCGCCGGTTCGATCCCACTTCGGGATCCTAGGTATATACTACCTAGAAAGTTCCTCTCCTCGAATAGGGCAATGCCCGTGAGATGCGAACTTTTCTAAAAAAAAAAAAAAATCCTTTTGTTAGTCTGGCAATTAATCTACTGAGTTGATTATCCAAGTACTTTTACCTTGAACTGGTACCTTAAGCTGATTCATTCCTGTTCCTAAAATTGGAAATCCTAGCAAAAATATTCTTAAGACTTTTTTTTTATTTCTGAAAACTTTTGAATCTATTCTGAGACAGAGAATTTAAAAGTCTTTTCTAATGTTAATTTATCATTTTTTTGTGAAATTTATTTTTGTTTTAAGTTTTGTCAAACTAATAGATGCAATTGCTCCAACAACACTCAATGAAGTTATTTCGATAAAATAAAAAGGGTGGGGAAGTAGAAAGAAAAGAATGACTAAATAATAAGCAGAAATTGTTGTAAAAGAATAATACCACATGTACATTCATTGTAACTAGATTCAGTTGGCTAATTGGTGGATTTTTATTTAGTTTTCTTTTCAGTGGGACTTGTGTTTTTCTTGCTTTTTTGATTCCAGGATTCTGCAGCTTATTTTAAACATGATTAATTTGAATAAGAACTTTGCTGCAAAATTTACACGTCTTTTTCAGTAACCTCGTTTTCACCGTCCATTTTGTCCTCGAAAACTTGAAGTATCATTTAAAGGTATTTTCTTACTGGCTTCGTTAATTTTATTCGTTAATTTTATTCTTGTTCGAGTATTTCACCATTTCGGACTCAAACTTAACAACTACAAGAAAGACACTTCTGAACTTTTCCCAACTCTGTGTTAAATGAAATAAGAACACGCTGAGAATTTTGATGATTCCTGAAAACGTAATCTTCATTTGGTTTTTCTTTTCTGTATATACGTTCTTCAAGTTGGATGAGTGATTGTCACAATTCATAAAGACTGCTAGAATGATTTTAAACCCTTGTTCTTTGATTAGTACCACTTCTGTGTCCAATTATAGAAGAATTATCAAAGGTCTCTGACCGACAGTTTTGTAGTTTTGGCCCCTCAGGTATACGGTAGGGGAGACACAAGAATCTACTCGTGAGGATAAGAGGAGATCAGCGATCTCCATGGGTGAGGTAAGGATGATGAGGTGCCGAGAGCGCAATCCCAAGCCTGATCCCAAAGTAGATTTTTGTGCCGGTCCTCTAGCGTATACTCAAGTTGCAGCGAGTATGATTACTGTCTGGCCTCCCATGCCTAGATTCTTGTATCGTTTCAAACTTTACTGTTGCAAGTCCAAGCGTTTTTTTTGTGAGGAAGTGATAATGCAATGTTGCATGCGATGTTGCAATGTGAAGATCTTTCATAGAAGCAAATGCTGCAAGTGTTGTAAAATCAAATAAAAATAACATTTTGAAAATAAAAATATAAAAATAAAATTAAAATAAATAAGCATATTTAAAATAAAATTAGAATAAAAGTAAAATTTGGAAGGAAAAAAATAAAATAAAATAAAATAAAATTTAAGTTTAAAATAAAATACAAGTAAATAAAATTTTAGTAAGTTAAAATAATATAAAAATAAAATTACAAAGATGACTTTCATGTTTATCTTAGAAATTTTCGGATCTAAAATGAATCCCATCCTATGAGCAACAATTCTCTTAAAGAAAATATTAACTATAAATTTATATCTGAAACTGTCGTTTATGAAATAATAATAATAATAATAATAATAATAATAATAATAATAATAATAATAATAATAATAATAATAATAATAATAATAATAATAATAATAATAATAATAATAATAATAATAATAATAATAATAATAATAATAATAATAATAATAATAATAATAATAAATAATAATAATAATAATAATAACAATAATAATGAGAAATAATATTAATTAATAAAAATTTAAATATATATATATATAATATATATATAATATATATATATATATATATATATATATATATATATATATATATATATATTATATATATATATATATATATATATATATATATATATATATATATATATATATATATATATAATTATATTTTTTTTTAATTTTAATATAAGATTTAAAAAAGATTTATTCTTAAAATAGTAAAAACAATAAAACGTAAAACAAGGCAACAAATAGTTTTCAATTCCATAAAAAAGCTTTCAATCCCACAAGTATCCCACAAAAAAGTTTTCAATCCCACAAAAAAGTTTTCAATCCCACAAGTATCCCACAAAAAAGTTTTCAATCCCACAAAAAAGTTTTCAATCCCACAAGTATCCCACAAAAAAGTTTTCAATCCCACAAGTATCCCACAAGTTTTCAATCCCACAAGTATCCCACAAAAAAGTTTTCAATCCCACAAAAAAAGCTTTTCAATCCCACAAGTATCCCACAAAATGCTTTCTATCCCACACCCGGGGATCCTTATTCAAGGGAAACAGAAAAGCAACAAAAGAGAAAATGGAAGAATTTAGTTTTAATAAAATAAAGATAAGATTTTGGCCAGTTTTAAATCATATTTTTTTTAATAATTCTTTATAACAATGTTCATTACTTAACAAAATTGTTTAAAGTATCATCTATCTTTATTTCACGAGAAATTTTTGTTAAAATTATTTGTATTTTAATAATTTAGGATTCCAAAAACTTTCTATCATCACTATTGTAGCAAGGAACTAATATTTTTCAGTTTTCATATCAATTACATGATCATTTTTTCTCTCTGTGTTGATGTAAAATGCAGAGTTTCGGTCCCCACTCCTTCAACTATAATATTCATACTGATACATACGTCAGTAGTATATGTATCACTTTCGGCAGGTGCCAGATTCGAAAAATCTGGCAACCTAAGCCAAACGGGATTTTGATTTGCAATGCAAATCACTCCGCTCAAATTAACCTCACGCTCTTTCCTGACACCATTTTGGCGGGTTATACTACTTTACTACTTACGTCTTTTAAAATCATTTGCCTTCACCAAAATATTTTTTCCGTCACAATTCGTGCAGTTCGTTGTTTGTCTTATCATTTATAAGTGGCTTTGATATAAATTTTTCCTTTATAGTATTAGGGACCGATTGTATTTGAGAAAAGTATTTTTTTCTGGAGGGGGAAAGGGGGGGGGGAATCAAAATGGAACGAAATTATAATTTTTCATTACATAATGTATTTATATCATATATATATATATATATATATATATATATATATATATATATATATATATATATATATATATATATATATATATATATATATATATATATATATATATATATATATATATATATATATATATATATATATATAGAATTGGAAAATAACTACTATGGTAAGTTGGAAGTTGAAGGCGACACAGTTGAAAACGATTATGGAAAAATCCTGAATAAAGACGATCAACATGCAATAATAAATTTTCAACCCAGTTCTGCAACATGGAAAGATTATGTCTGTGAAATACAACGTTGAAGTTAAGGAGAATAATAATAATAATAATAATAATAATAATAATAATAATAATAATAATAATAATAATAATAATAATAATAATATAATAATAATAATAATAATTAATTAAGAAATTAATGTCTAAACCATAATAGTTTATATAAATTATATATATATATATGATATATATATATATATATATATATATATATATATATATATATATATATATATATATATATATATATATATATATATATATATATATATATATATATATATATATATATATATATATATATATATATATATATATATATATATATATATATATATCTTGAATCTTCTAATTTCTATGTTCTATGGCTTAAAATCTGTCTTCATACTACTACATTATCTTGTGTTTCTGCTACTGCTCCCCTGATGGAACAGATTTTCCAGTTCTTTTTCAATATCTTACTACCTCTTCAAGAGACTCTTACTTCTTCTCCTCCAAATGCTGAAGTATTTCAAATTTTTTCAAAAAACACCACAATGAGTGGTTGGGCTCTTCTCATACTGATACAGGTGGGAAGGAGGCCAAATCATTCAGCATTCTCAGCGATCTGTAGCAGTTGATTAGGGAATCCACACACATCCCAGATCGTCCTAACAAGTTCTTGAACACACTTGATTTATGTTTCACCACTATTCCTTCTAAATAAAAATTCACCATTTTTACCCCCTACTGGTAACTCTGACCACAATCTTATAGCTCTTAGATATGATACTTTTTCTCCAGAAGTTCCACTATGCCCTAAACTTACTTTCTGGCATTTTAAGTCGGGCTAATTGGGGAGCATTGCTCTGTTTCTTTTCCTAACTACCCTTGGATTGAATCCTGTTTTGCTTACTTATGTCTAGTTTTCTCTCAGATCGTTCCAAACGGTACTTTTCGATGGTGCGACTTCTTCCTCCTTTTCTGTCAAATGTGGTGTCCATCAGGGTTCTGTTCTATCTCTAACTTTATTCTTGCTTTTCATTAACTACCTTCTCAACTCTACTTCTAACTCTGTTCACTCTTATGCCGATGACTCAACTCTCCTTTCTTCTACTAATTTCAAATCTCCTCCCTCCTTTGCTTCTAGAATTATTTCTCGTCTTCAACTTTCTGACTCCATTCTTGCCAATCTGGACGGGATTTCCCGTTGATTTCGCCTCAACTCTGTGAAATTCAACTCTTTAAAAACTCAACTTCTTCACATCTCTCTCTCTCTCTCTCTCTCTCTCTCTCTCTCTCTCTCTCTCTCTCTCTCTCTCTCTCTCTCTCTCTCTCTCTCTCTCTCTCTCTCTCTCTCTCAAAAACACCCCAACTTTCCTATCTCATTCGACGGCTCTCCCGTCTTACCTGTAAACAACATTATCATTCTTGGTCTGAATATAAAAAATAAACTTCCTTGGAAACCTCATATCAAAATGTTGCTTTGACGGCTTCAAAAAAGCTGGGAATACTGTTCAGATTGCAGGAATATTTTCCTTCTGAACAGTTGCTCTAATATAAGGGTCTCATTCTCCCTTGTATAGAGTACTGTTCTTACATTTGGGGAGGGGGAGGCTCCGGTTTCACCCTTCTTTTGGACAGAGTTGAGTCTAAGCTAAAGAAGTCTGCTACTTTCAAACTCACTGCGACATGACGTAGGTGCACTATCTCTTTTCTATAGGTACTACAAGGGTAGTTGATTCGAGGGAATTGACTTCTCGCATTCCTTCACCATTGCGTTGCTTTCGCAGTACAAGCGGTACTTTCACATGAATTTTGTGTGAATGTATCAAACCCCAGGCTTGTCCGTTGTGGTGCCTCCTTCTTTCCAGCCACTTCTGTTTTGTGGAATTCTCTACCATCATGTTTTTCCTGCTGCATTTAATCTTCCTCTCTTTAAGGCCTCCGTCTGCGCTCACCTGAGAGATTTGCGTTAGGCTGGGATAGGGTGGGTTTTTCTTTTACTTTATATTTCTGCCCCCTCCTAGAAAAGGGCTAAGCCCGTGAAGTGGTGGTAAACTGTATATATATATATATATATATATATATATATATATATATATATATATATATATATATATATATATATATTATATATTATATATATATATTATTATATTTATTATATTATATAATATATAATTATTATTTTTTAATAATAATAATAATAATAATAATAATAATAATAATAATAATAATAATAATAATAATAATAATAATAATAATAATAATAATAATAATAATAATAATAATAATAATAATAATAATAATAATAATAATAATAATAATAATAATAATAATAATAATAATAATAATAATAATAATAATAATAATAATAATAATAATAATAATAATAATAATAATAATAATAATAATAATTTTGGATCACAAACTGCTGATGAAGGGGTTTATAACTTGCAGACTACTATTAAATACTTAAACGAGTTTGCAGAGTTTGAAAGACATTGCAGCATCTATTATGAATTCAATAACAATTCTGAACATATTTTTAAATTTGACAATACAAATTTGCAAGCTCGAAGCCTCCCAGATGTATATATATATATATATATATATATATATATATATATATATATATATATATATATATATATATATATATATATATATATATATATATATATATATATATATATATATATATATATATATATATATATATATATATATATATATATATATATATATATATATCAGTGGCGTGCGATGAAATTTTTGAGTTTCTAATCGTTAAGAAATGATATTAGTAATTCCTTTTAAATTCAGTATTATTATTATTATTATTATTATTATTATTATTATTATTATTATTATTATTATTATTATTATTATTATTATTATTATTAAATAAAAGAATTTAATTTCATTTTTCATTATTATAATTGTTACTATTATTATTACAAAATATATTTCCTATGATTATTATTATCATTGTTACTGGTTTATTATTAATATAGAATTATATGTTCAAATTTTGTCTTTTATTTTGCCAAGGAAAAATCGGGAGTCTGCAATTATTACTGTTCCAGAATCTAATAAAGTAGAACTCCAAATGAGGAAGTACGGAACTGACTTTGAGTTAATGCTGGAAATAGGAAAAGCTTCAATCCATTTCATATTTCTTGAAAAGGCAGGTAAAGAGATAACGTTAGACAGTAGAAGAAATGTCAGGCTGGAAATGGGGAGGAAAAGAACAGAAAATATCCATGTGAAAAGTTTTTTAAATGTTTCAGTGGGATTTTCAAACGATTCCAAGGGAGGCTTGGTGTGTCGGTGCATTTATTAAACCTGGTACTGGTGGCACTTTTGAACCTATGAATGGGTGCCCTGAATCAAATGGGTCAAAATAAGTTGCCATTAACAATCTAAGGGACTTTTTTCATTTTAGGGTGGGACTATTAGGAAATACCATAGAGGTCACAAAAGAGCTGTCCTCTAATGTGGACAAGCAAAAAAGGAAATAGGTGAGGAGTCGTAAGGTACAACTCCCAGAAAGGTTAAAGAATAATGAAACATATTTATGCCTGTCCCGTAAATGAGGGAACTCTGGATCAGCGTTCTGAAACCGTGCATTGAAAAGGAGATCAGCAGAGTCCATGGAAAGGGAATGAGATATACCGAGAGAGAAAGAGAGAATGTTAGCAGCAACTTTTTGGAAGCCTGTAAAGTAAACCATGAAGAAAACACATTCTGTTATGAAAACAAATAACGCTGATGACGATCACTACAAAATGACCACTGTAAAAAGGCAGCAAAAAGAGGTTGTGGTACGTACATAAGATGACGCCACATCACAACCTCTAGAAATCGCTAGAAGTAGAACACAGACAGAAAGGCAGCCAAATAAATATGTGCGTTGAGGTTCAGTAAGATTTTTCTGAACAAATCTAAGAGAACCGGAGTACCGTCCACCATCTGAAGAAGAGCAGCTCCTATGAAACTGATGATGCATCAGTGACCAACTGGAGGGGCATCACATCTGGGTGGGCAAAAAGGAGGGCAGAAGAAAAATCTTCGTCTGTTCACGAAAGCTAAGAAGACTTTGTGGGACAATCCATAATCAGATAAGTTACAGAGAAAACAATGAGAGCAAAGGTGGGTATGGGCCATTTATGATGACGTAAAAATGACATGAAAATTTCAATACTACTCCAAGCAAAATTTTAAAAAGCAAGTTTAAACATAAGCAAAGGCCAAAATAATTTAATAAGTGGTATCAAAATGATCACAAAGATTGTACTACATTATGATTCTATGCAAAGGGATGAGAAACACACAATTGAAATTATTTTGATCAAAATAAATTGGAATGAGATCACTTGTGCCACTAAGAACGAAGCGAATTAGTCACTATATCTGTAATTTAAAAAGTGGTTCGAGATGTAATAGCTAAAATTATTACAGTCGCTGTAGTACTAAAGAATGCATCCAGAAGCACCATAACAAACATCTCATTGACTAAAAGGTTTCACAACTTGAAGATTTATTTTGTATTCGCAAATTATTTTACTTAATTTGAAAGAACATTGCTGCATCCCTTAAGAATTTAAAAATAAAAAAATATTGAAAAAAAAAAAAAACTTTGAAAAAACAGTTTTAGAATTTGGTTTTACAATCTCAGCAAGTGCGGGTCTTCTCAAAGAGCTGAGTTCTAGGCTTTCGCCTGCTTTGACTATATACTATATATATATATATATATATATATATATATATATATATATATATATATATATATATATATATATATATATATATATATATATATATATATATATATATATATATTATAGTACTTCTCATGTTTATGTCTGTATTTGTGGCGTAAAATATTAGGATGAATCTAGTTCTTAAAGGTTTTAAAGTATGTAAAATATCTCCATTTTAAATATAGCTATCAATATGATCAACAAGTTATATTTATTATAATATAATGATTTGAAGTATGAATTTACTAGATCAGTGTCTTAGGTGCAGATGATGCATGTGAATACAATGAATAATCGATTGAATCGAACTTATTTCGTTTTTTATACCCCACTGCCCACACTTCTGGGAACAATTGATCAAATGCAAAATATAGTATATATTGATTTGATAAAAAAAAAAATGTCAAGCAAAATGAAGACAGAATGATTGGAAATATCTTGCCTTTATTCCATATTTGATGTTTTAACAAGGTGATTTAATGCACTGCAAAAACTGTCCCAACGAATCGTTAGGACAAGTAGCATAAATGCCACAACAAATTTTTTCAGTTATTTTATTATTAGAAAATAAATCGGTGAACCGACTTTCTTATGCTTAACATGTTCTTTTTGTATTGAAAATTTTTCAGTGTGCAAGAAGGAAAAACTAATAAGTAAAGCATAAACAAATGTCTACTTACGACAGGACAAAAATTAGGAATAATCCTTACATGATATGACAAAACAAAGAGGTTGACCACAAAATGAACTTGATACAAGTTCTAACACAAAAAGATAACTATTAAATAACCCGACAAAGTTATGAAGAAAATTATAAAGATTATCCTTGCAATTACGATTAAACGTTCAAAGGATGTGATTGACGCTACGTTTAAATCTGTTTATACAAGCGAGACTTTAAAGGAAACGTGCACCACTGCAAGAATTGACAATTAACATGTCCATACTCGGAAAATAGCACGGTTCCCTCTAAGAGGAAAAATGCATTCTGATGCAATAATTAATAACTTTACAGTTACTATGTTTTGAAGTAGGTTTTATATATCCTATTCAGATCCTTTCTTTAGTCGAGGTAAGGCTTAAATAAATTTCAGATATATATATATATATATATATATATATATATATATATATATATATATATATATATATATATATATATATATATATATATATATATATATATATATATATATAATATATATAATATATATATATATATACATTATTATATATATAAACAGTAAATATTTTTCAGTCAAAAACTGTTATACAATTGTTACATTTTTATATTGTGATTTTTTGACATTTTCGCACAGTGTTATCATTAATTGCAAAAAGAATATAACGAAACTGCATTTACTTTATTAACACATATCCATTAACTGAAAAACTTTATCAAAAAATACCTTAATATGAGCTTAATAACCATTAATAACCAACATCGTTAAATTAGTGTTCTATGCAGTAACGCAAATCTATTCTATTTTTAAACTCCCCCTATTCGATTCGTTTTAATACGAAAAATTGTCTAAATGAGCATCTAAAAAAAACGTAGATTTGATCTTGCTAAAGCGAAAATACATTCCAATTTTAATTTGAATTTGGCTACTGTATGAAAATCTATTATGCTAGTATGATAAATGCGGTTTTCTTTTTTTTCATTTTTTTTTTTTAAGAAACACTTTCAGAAAGCTATGTTATTGCAAAGTTCTCTCTAAGCCTACCAATTTATTTAGAAATCAGCATGAAATTAATATACTAAAATCATTATTTATTAATTAATCAAAGTTGGTGCTCAATATAATTATTTGTTCAAGAACCCATGCAAGTTTGAGGATAACCTTCATATCTTTACCTTCCTTATCTTACATTTTTTTTCCTTTCATCAAAATCCTACCCTAATGTAATAAGTTAGGGTTAATGTTTGTAAATATGAAATTTTAAAACTAATGAAATTAATATTTTTTAAAAAGAAAGAAATGAGGTAATATAATAACTTACACCTGAATTTATGCTAGAAATTACGTTTTTAATTAGTCTAAATGAAAGTAGTAATCTTGGACTTACCATATACGGTGTTTTACAAGAAATTTTAGTTCTTGATGGGTTCTGAATTATAAATTAACAGTTAGAACTTATTAGATGTATAAATTGAGTAGAAGAATCAATTAAAAGGATATAGTAAGAAAGAAGTAAAAATAAAATTACCTCATACCTTGAATTCGGAATTTGAAAATCTTTTAATAAACAAACAAAAACAAAAAAAAAAAAAAAAAAAATATAAAAAAATAAATAAAAAACATTACATGTTAAAAGTCTAAACCCGGTGACGAAAATTTAAAAAGTCACAGTTTGTAAACCCGCAGCTTGCTTAGGTGCCAAACTGTTAAGTGCCACATCGATAAAAAAAAAAAAATAATAAAAAAATACTAATATTATAAAACTTTATGAAGAAGAATTTAATATTTTTACAATATAAAAGAAAATAATATAAATGAAAGTATATACAATAGATAAAATAAGGAAAGAATATAAATAGATTTTATAGTTAAAGCCTGAAGTATTTTCATTTATTTATTTAATTCCAGTTCCATTTCGAGTTCATTCATATTTAATCTGCTCCTTCGGATAATATATATATATATATATATATATATATATATATATATATATATATATATATATATATATATATATATATATATATATATATATATATATATATATATATATATATATATATATATATATATATATATATATATATGTTTAAATATATTAATGGACATCATTAAAAACTTTCAAACTCATTCCCATTACATATGAATTACGTCATAGTCTTTGAAGGCTCCATAGCTAAATTCCTGTATTAGTCATAACGCTACGAGAGTTCATTGACTTTTATTTTCTGTATTGTAATTTTTGCCCATGATTTTTACTTTATTACTTAAGAACATTTGAAAGCGAAACGTTTTCTTTTTATATCAGGTATTATTTTCTGTTTATAAGAACATTTGCATGTTGAAGGTGATTAGGACAAGTAGTTTGTTTTGACATAATTGCATCCTGCCCCATGGCAGCGTGTAACTTTCATAAATTTTACTGGTGGTTTTAGATAAATGTTTAACCAACAGTTATTATTAAATTTTTGTTATGTTTAATTTACATGTAAAGTATAAAATATTTTTATAGTACAATTTGTACTTGGCTTGTGTTTTTGTTATAAATAGTAACTAAAAAAAAAAAAATATATATAATATATATTATATATATATATATATATATATATATATATATATATATATATATATATATATATATTATATATATATATATATATATAGGTAAAGGTGGAGATTGTTTCTGAGTTTCGATTGTTAAAAAATATCGAAAATCGAAAATATCGGAGAAGCCTATCGTAAACAAGAGAGTTGCCAGAGGTACTATTACTAGACATAGACACAATTATTATTATTACTTACTTTTCTAGCAGAACCTAATTCGACTTATCATAACCTGAACTACCGAAATTGCCGTAAAAAGAGGCCTAACCTACACAAGAATTTGCCGTAAAAGAGACCTAACGTACACAAGAACGTTTGCACGACATAGTAGCCTAGGGCTAATTATAGGTAGGAAAATATCGATTAAAATAAAATATCGACATAAAAAAATATCGATATAAAAAATATCGAAACTCGGAAACAATCTCCACCTAAGCCATATATATATATATATATATATATATATATATATATATATATATATATATATATATATATATATATATATATATATCATAAATAGGGTAAAACTGACAACCCTTACATGTGAATTTTTTTTAAAAAATTGAAAAATATTTAAATTCTCTATTTTGAATTTTTTTTAAAGTAAAATAGTTATCATATTTAAAGGTCTTTTGGTCTTATATAAAATTAAATAATAATAACTCAAAAAATTTCCCTTATTTTATGAGAAATTTTTGCTTAAATTTTGAGTTTTTTATAAAATCTTTTATGTAAAAGTTATTTTTAGTTCTGTGCATGAAAAATTTTTTAAAAATATTCTCTTATACAACAGACAAATGGTTTAGTATGCCAAAAAAAAAAAAACTTTTCAATAAAAAAATTAGTGTCTTTCCCAAGTAATCTGTGAAAAATATTTTTTTATACCTAATTATTGGTGTGCATGGGTAAAACTTGAAATTATTAATATTTTTCCCATATGTATCTAACCCAACTATACAACCTCTGAAAATTTTATAAATTTTTTAAAGATAGAAAAAAGGTTATGCCCAAAACCTTTTTTTTTTTTAATAAAGTTTTAGATTTTCACATTTGAGAAATTTATAGGCATGTAACTTTTTTAGGGAAGCACTTGTAAAAAAACTTTAAAATTAAAATCAGTGATTCAATTATCTGTGGGTCAATTATTATTTTTATAAATGGAATATACAGAAAAATTTGCATGATATTTTCTGAAAATTATTTCTATATATGTATTGATTTTTAGCGAATATTTTAATCAAAGTATTTTTTTTCAAATTTTTATTCCGATAACTATAATAATAATAGTCTAACCCTTCTATATTAATGAAAAGTACTATTGTTCAGCCACTTTTTTAATTATATGCAGTGGTTAGTTTTCTCCAATTTCATTTCATTGTCACCTTTAATTTTAAAAAATTGAAAATATTAAAATGCATATTTTCATTTGCTTCTTTAGGTAAAAATATTCAGGAAGGGTCATATTTCTCAAAAAAAAAAAATAAATAAAAAAAAATAAATAAATGAAAATACAGTAAGGACTAATGCAAAATTTTTTTGACCTCTTGAAAGTTGAAATTTTCAAATTTTTTTTTTTTTTTTTTTATTTTATTTTATTTTATATATTTATATATATATATATATATATATATATATATATATATATATATATATATATATATATATATATATATATATATATATATATATATATTTTTTTTTTTTTTTTTAAATACAGTTGGACCATATTTTTAAATCTATAAATTTATTATATCACTTGATTTAACATGAAAAATAGGAAAAATTATGAAAATGGTAGATAATTAAAACAGCTATCTATAATTATGATATTTTTCTTTGTATTGATTTGGATTATAAAGTTTTATCAGCCTAACAAAATATGTAGTTAATTAGAATATATTTTGATAGTAATAATAATAATAAAAAAATAAAGCCCTTGTTGAGAAGTGTAAATTACAAAATTATTATTATTATTATTATTATGATGATGATGATATATATTATGAATTTAAATCAAATATAAAAAAATGTTAAATAAAATACTACAACTATAATAAATATTTGTTTTATTAATATTGGGAATATAGACTAAGTAATATGATTAAAGAAGGTAGCTTGGTAGAAATATAGATTGGTTCATATGACTGATTTGCTTCTGCAGCATCTTACTGCAATATTTCATTTTTACACCTGCATTATTGACAAGTTTGCTCAATAAGGTGGAAGTATGGTTTCCAAATTTTTTCAAAAGTTAAAATTATTATTAAAATACATTTTGGTGTTCTATCTTTTCAAATCATAGATTACATTTTTAAAATGCATAAGTATTTGTATATTCATACACAGTTTTTAATTTTTAATTAAGCAGTATAAACATAAAGCTTGAAACAATTTGTATGATATTTATATAGGGTCATAGTTTGTAAATTTTATTTGCTTTTAAGTTTGATAATTTTCAGTGTTAACTTTGCAAAGATAATTTGGATTAGTTTCTAAATTTATATAAAAAAAATTTTTAAAAAGTTTAATGGAATTCAATTGTTTATTAATTAAAAAAATTTTTTTTAACATGCTTAAATTTTATATAGGTAAAAGATTATAAAGAAAAACTAACTATTGATTTTAAGAAAAAAAAAAAACTGACATATAATTCTAATGAATAATATTCATTTAATTAGTAACAGACCTTCAGTTATTATTAGAATATAGGCCAAATGGTTTACAATTATAATTTTAAAAAATTTATTATTAATTCATTATCTTTGTTTTTTCTTAAATTGAACAGTTGAATGTATTCCAGTTTTTAACTTTTAAGGTTTAATTGTCATTGTAATAATTTTCATGTAATTCACTTTTCAGATATATCCTTTTCCTATTTTTTAAACTATTGTAGGAAAAATGGATGAAGAACAAAAATTAAATTCAATAATGGAACCTCTGAGAACTCTTGTTTTAACAGGAAATTCTTTAAATGGAGATAAAGATGGTAAGAATAAATAAGGCATTTATTTATGTAAAATATTTTTTATGCTTGAGTTTACTACTTGGTTGATATTAATTTTTATAAAAAATTATATAAATAAAACAGTTAATTGATAATATATATATATATATATATATATATATATATATATATATATATATATATATATATATATATATATATATATATATATATATATATATATATATATATATATATATATATATATATATATATACACTATAAAATGAAGTAATTCTGTCCACATAGGGAAATGCTAATAGGTACCAGGAATTGGTATTATGATATGAAATTTATATTTTGTCTTTAGATAATATAGGTTTATGTCCTAGCTATTACTATTTTATAAGCCCTTTACAAAATTCTTCCCCCATTCCCTCCCCTCTTCATTTCCAAATTCCATAAACTTAAGAATTTATTTTCACCATATGCTAAGAATGATAAAAAGGTTTCCCCTTTAAGCCAAAGGCTCTCAGTTGAGATTGACTCTATATATTGGAGATGACGTTAGCGAAGCCATCAAAACCAGTGAAGGCAGTGTTGGAGAGTGAATTTTTTTTTTTTTTTTAATTTTTTTTGCAAAAATCATGAAGTCTGGAAAATCTAAACAGGTGAAAAATTACAATGGGGAAATGCTGGTAAGTTGAAATCTCTAAACAATATTTTACACTATTGTTTTCAGGAGTAATATAATTATTGCATTTAATCTACTTTAATTTTTTCTCTCATATATATATATATATATATATATATATATATATATATATATATAATATATATATATATATATATATATATATATATATATATATATATATATATATATATATATATATATATTTTTTTTTTTTTTTTTTTTTTTGTTGTTGTTGTAGCTTACGTACTCACCCATGTTTTGAAGTTTTCATCTGTGGAAAGACAAGAGACATTTTCAGCTTTAAAGCATAAAGAGAAACTGCAAAAAAAGAAACCTAACTGTACTGAAAATTCAGAAACTTCTCATTTTACTCGTATACGTGACCCCACTGGTGGTTCAACCATTGAAGGTTACTTTGAAAAGAATCTTACCATTGATTATGCTGAATCTGGAGTTAAAGACATTGAAAAGCATTTTGTAGACGTGATAAAACTTATAGAAGAAGGAAAAGGGAAAGAAATTTTATATTCCTTGGTTGCTGCATCACAATTAAGTTCAATCTCTCTCGAAGGAATTGTAAGAAAATTTTAAACATTTTTGTACATTAGAAATAAGACAGTTTTTTTCTTTTGTTTGTTATTAAACTTTTTAATAGTTGATTGTATGTGATTTTTTAATTCATTTTATTTTTTAGGTTTTCTGTTTGGTTTTAGTAATTAAAAAGGCTAAAGATGTGAATATAGTGTCAGAAGGATACACGTATGTGCGACAAATTTGTAAGAATACCCAATTATTGATGCTTTTTATCGAGTGTTGCAAGTTATATACTGTTGCAAACTCAAAGTGTTCAGGTGATTTTTATTCTTGTTTGTAAACTTTGAGACGGTTAAAACTTAACGGCTTTTAAATTTTTTTTTTTTTTTTTTTTGGTAAGTTTATAATGAAAAATAAATTTACAATATTTTTAAACTGAAAAGACAAATTATATTAAATTGGAAGCATGAATAAAGTCTATGACTTTGCAACTTCAATAACTTTATATTATGAATATAAAATATTAATTTTATTAAAACCGTAATAATATCATCAAAACTTTTTCATTAGGCATTTATTTTTTTTTTAAGTATTTAAAAAATTAAAAATAAATTGTTAGGTAACTATTGATATTATGTAGATTATTAAAAATATTATTATTCTATAAGGAATTATAATTATCATTATTATTATTGAATAAGGATGGGGTCGTGGAATGAAGAGAGCAATCCGAAATTGGTATTTGAAGTGGGAACCTCGTGAACTTGCTTTGGAAGTCACTCGAAATCCTTCTGCTTACACTTGGTCCCACAAAGATGTTCTAAAACTGGCTCATATTAATTTAAAGGAGCTACCTTTGGGTAAGTATTATGGGTATATATATATATATATATATATAATATATATATATATATAATATATATATATATATATATATATTATATATATATATATATATATGTAAAATGAATTTTTATTTCAGGCCATTCATTGGTTTTACATTACATTTTTTCTGGCTTGGAAAGTACAAAAAAGAAATATGAAGATGAAAAAAATGCTGCTGAATTGTTACAACTTTTGGATGTTTTAACCGAAGGGGTATTTATTATTATTATTATTATTATTATTATTATTATTATTATTATTTGCATGTAATTTACTCATTGAGTTATGCGTATTTTGATCTATTAGCTCAATTTTTTTGTTGTTTTTCCAGGCAAAAGAAATTACAAACTCTCATATAATCATCGAAAGAGGCAAGAATATCATTAATTCATCAGGCTCTGTGACATTAAATGATTTCCCTCTTCAAGCTTTAAGTGATGTAAAGGTATGATGAAATGTTGAAATTGAAAACAACTTTATTTCAATATGCCTATTTATTATTCTTCTGCTAATATAATTTTCTTGGCTCACCAAAAATTATTCTAATTACCTGCACAACTGATTTACGTCCTCTTAAAAGTGCCAAATGATTCAATGGATAAGACCCCCTCCCCCTCTACACACACACACACACACACACTCACACACTTAAATGTTAACTCCATTTAATTGCTTTTCTTATTTTATTCTAAAATTTTGACTTGCTTCTTAGTATTCAATATTTTTAACAAGGATTGGATATCATATACTATCTGATCAAGGAGATTTATTAACCAAGAATATTGGAAATAAAGTAATGATGGAAATTATATATATTATTTAAAAAGATTTCTGCTTAGTATTAGTATTGTTGGTTACGTACGTACATATTATTATTTATTATTATTATTATTATTATTATTATTATTATTATTATTAATGAGTTTTGGAGTCTAATATTATGACTAACTTTTTCACCCTTGTAATTTATTGTCCTTCATTTTCGAAGGTGATGTCCTTTTTATTAGAAAATTCGAGTCCGAATGTGATAGTTCGAGCTTTGGTTAGCACAAATTTATTCAAACTTGTGAACAGTAATGCTGAGCTGCGAACCCTCTTGATTAAACAAATGGAAAAGGAGTCTTTCTTGAACGATCTTGATGCTCTGAAATTAATAATTGCTTTCAACTCTTGCCGTCGAACATGTTCTGAGTAAGTATATTTACACAACCTATTGGCTACTTAGTATAAATTGTATTTGCACACATGTTGCTTACTTGATATAAGTGGTATGTGTACACTTGTTGGGTATTTAGTATAATTTTTTTTTTTTAAGTTCACATCTATTCGAGGAGAGGAACATTTCTAGGTAATATATAACTAGGATCCCGAAGTGTGATCGAACCGGCGTCCTCAAGCATGTGAGTCAATCACTCTACCGTTTGAGCCACGGTAGACGGCTATATGGGCTATATAATATGTGCTTTGTCTTCATTCGAATTTTTGGAAACAAGTTGAATATTCATGTTTGAAATATGTGAAGTCAAATAATGCCTTTGTTACCAACACTTATAAAATGACTGAATTTTGTATTGGGTGCATCATTTTTAATATTCTTATGCGTGATTTAGAAGACTGGTAATTTATATAAAAGAAATGTAAGAGTTTTGTATATTAATTAAATTTAATTTTGGGATATTAAGGAAATATTGAATACGATTTTTTTTTAGCCATCTTCTTATAGTTTCTTTAAAATTAGCATTTACCTGCTACATGTGATTAAAAGAATTTAATGTTCAGAACTAAAATTTTCAAAAAATATTTTCCAATTTTTTTTTTTTTTTTTTTTTTTTTTTTTAAAGAATTTTTTTTTAAAATATATTATATATATATATATATATATATATATATATATATATATATATATATATATATATATATATATATATATATATATATATATATATATATATATATATATTTTGCGAACAGGCTTGTAAAACATGATGAAAATAAGTTGAGTGATTCTGCTTCAAAAGCAAAAATTTGGAAGTACAAAGCCCAGCCCAATCCAGATCCGTCGAAAAAAGTGAAAGTAAATACTCCAAGACCCAGAGAGATTAACGAACTCTTTGATGTTATGAGTAATGTTATAACGAAAGGAGTTCAGGTATTTAACTTTCATTTTTGTGTGTGGTTTATTTAAATAACCAGTATATATATATATATATATATATATATATATATATATATATATATATATATATATATATATATATATATATATATATATATATATATATATATATATATATATATATATATATATATATAAATAGAGCTTGAGCAAAAATAGTAAGAAACATCCTGTAGTGTTCATCGATTTTGTACCTGAAATGGAGAACTTCATTACGGCAGTGCCAGAAGATCCTATATCAAAAGAGGTGAGTACTTTAAAAAATTAAACTTATTTTTCCATTGCAGCTGTTTTACAGCTTATACTAACCACTGACGTATTTTCATTGAAGGGGCATAAAATAATAATAACGAAGAGACTAACAGGAGTTTATTTTTAACGCGATTCCCTGAGGTGAATACGGACCTAAGCTTTAATGTGAGGGTGATTAATTTTGTGAGGAAAATTAGGAGAGAATATCTCAAAAAAGATGATTGGAAAGGGGATTTCACAACTAACACCTAGAATTACCGATCTCCACACAAAATTCGGCTAAAAACGCAAAACCGATTTTACTTGCATTGGCATCTCAAAGAAAATATTATGCTAGTAGTATAGCAGCTTACTTGAGAAGCTACCGTTATATTACCAATTGAAAATGGATACCGCGCCAACGTAATATGACATAAGAAAAGAATGAAGAACCTGAAAATTAGGAACAGTTTAATAAGTTTTATTTTAGCTTTGAACTCTACCCTTTCCAAATGAAGGTAAACAGAACCCTCCAAGATGTGAAAACAGTACTCCAGAAAAAGGGAAAATGACCCTTTTATAATTGGAATAATGTGAAAAGCAAAGAAAATCTCTCAGCATGGACAAAATTTCTGCTTTTCTCGAATATGCTTTTGCAACAATTGGGATATTAGGTTTTGTTGTTTATGTTAAGGCTAAGAATGCTTATATTGTCCACAGGTAAGACTAGAACTGTCTAAAAAGATAGGAAATTTAGGCGTTTTTCAGAGAGAGATTGAAGAAGTTATTTCTAAAGAAAAACGGAAAGCTGAAGAAGAGAAACCACTGTAAAAACGAATGAGGGAGAAAAATTTTTTTAGGCACCATAACCTTTAAATAAACTTCCAAGAAGTCACATACTCACTAACCATGCAGACAAGATGATTTCTTCTCTGTTGGATATGATCTATTTGTGAACAAATAGGACGATATAGATCTGATAAACATGAACAATGACTTTATCATGTGGAAACCAAAATAACGCAATGAAACGCATCCTTATACTTATGTAACATTATTCTTACACCTGCCCTATATATATATATATATATATATATATATATATATATATATATATATATATATATATATATATATATATATATATATATATATATATATATATATATATATATATATATATATATATATATATATATATATATATATATATATATATATATATATATATATATATATATATCGACATCATGCAGTATCTTCAAGAGCTTTTTAATCTTTTTGATACTAACATTAGGAGTACCATTGTTTCCTAGTGTACGGATTTTCAGTCCTCCTTATAGCTTTTGATTAGATGTCGAACTAATTTAATTGTTTTAATGGTATGAATAATTGAGATAGTCGTGCCACACTTAATTCAATAACTACATGCTCACTTAAAGCTACCCACAAATTCTCTTATTTTTAAATATTTTAAAAAAGATTTTAACGAAAATGTGCACCACTCTAGAACATATTTGTTTTATATACGTGTTTTTGCATATTAAAGGTTCGAGCTACTCAAGCGCTTTCATACATTCTTCTCTCAATGGGAACGACGAATTTGAAGAGTCTCATACCATTGTTGTTCGAAGTCATTGACAAATTCCAAGATTCCAGTAATGCTTTTACATTCTCCGGTCTTCAGAGCTCTTTTAATAAGGTAAGAATTTGTTTACAAGGTTTTTCAATACATTATTATTATTATTATTATTATTATTATTATTATTATTATTATTATTATTATTATTATTATTATTTTTCTTTAAGGAATATTTAAAATATGAACACAAACACTTAATGTTGTTAGATGGTTTGGGGAAAATCTATGTACTTGAATTATAAAGGAAAAATGTTCTAAGAAGTTGAAAAGAAAGAATCTGTAGATTATATTAAGAAATTAAATCAAACTAGTTTTCAAAATGTTTAATAAAAGATTTAATTTATTCTTTATTTATGTTTTTTGTTATTGTATTGGAAATATTAGAATTTAGGGTTAGAGTTTTTTTTTTTTGTTTTTTTAAACCGTAATACAAGAGTTTGCCAAAGCTGAAATGTTTGGGAAGAAAAGAAGAATAACAGAATGAGTGAAAACATTAAAAGTACAGCCATTTGGGGGGAAAATATCAGAATCAGAGTTGAGTGAACAGATTTTTAAACCAAGAAACGGATCATTTGAGATTAATTAAGTAGGAAATTGTGAAAATATTTGAGATTTGGTAGGAAGTTAGGCTTCAAAGGCAAAAAATGACGAAAATTGTAAAATGGATAGGACAAAATATAAACTATACCAATATGACAAAAATGGATAATTAAAGCTAGCTAGAACGCTGAGAGTGTAAAGACAAAAAATTTAGTTGTCATTGCAGTGGACCTAAAACAATTATAACTTACATTGGATATGAATTTAACATTGTAATTTACAATGTGAAAACAATAGAAATATCACCGAAATATCAAAAAAGAAGTATACTTAAAATTTGGAACATTATTTGCTAACATTTGGAATAGATTTGTTGTAAAGGATTTTGACTTTAAAGGGAAGGGAAAAAAATCTTGTGATATGACGAATGATATTTTCTTTTTAATTGTTACCTTATTGTAATATTTTTTCTCTCATTGTTTTGTTTAAAAAAAAAAAAAAATTAGCTCGCACGTCAATCAACAGTGAAAATTGTTACCAATGCTGCTATAGATATTGCGGTCGGTATGGAATCTGCAACAGCTCTGTTAATTTTTTGGCAGCTAACTGAAGACGTCGTCAAAGAAATTTTTGAGTGGGTTAAGGAAAATAAGGATAGTGACAGTTCTAAAAAGCTAAGGTAAGTTGAATGGTCCTTTTTTTCATATATATATATATATATATATATATATATAATATATATATATATATATATATATATATATATATATATATATATATATATATATATATATATATATATATATATATATATATATATATATATATATATATATATATATATATATTAGTGATGGATCGGATGTCATTTTTCCTAATTTGCGGATGGATGCGGATGTCGAATTTTGGAGAAGTGCGGATGCGGATGCGGATGCGGATGTTGAATTTTAGAAAGTGCGGATGCGGATGCGGATGTTGAATTTTCGAAAGTTCGGATGCGGATGTTGAATTTTCGAAAAGTGCGGATGCAGGATGCGGATGTTAATTTTGATGAGGATGCGGATGTTAATTATGATGAATATGCGAATGCGTATGCCATCACATAATATATATAATATATATATATATATATATATATATATATATATATATATATATATATATATATATATATATATATATATATATATATATATATATATATATATATATATATATATATATATATATATATATATATATATATATATTTCATTATCACCTATCCCACTTTCGTGGGATGGTGCCCGCCACAATTCCCTTACAAACATACCTATTCTTACCTTTCAACCCCTTTCACCACCGCCCTCCATCTCTCTCTGTCTAAACAAATCTTCTACCCTCTTCTAAACTCAAATTACTTCCATCAAAATCTCTCTCACTCCATCCATCCATCTCCACTTCGGCCTTACCTATCCACATCGGATCTAAGTACCTTGCCCACCATTCTGTCCTCATTCATTCTACACGTAAGTCCAAACCATTTTAGCACACCCTCCTCCTCTCTATCAATTACACCCTTCTTCCATTTATACATCTCCCTTATTCTTTCATTGTGGATTGTTCATAGCAATATTGGTTAAAGAAATTTGAGACGATAGTTAGAGGGTTGAGAGGGGTCCCCCTTTTCGGCACAGGCTGAATGAGCGCACGTTTCCAGTAAGAAGGGAAGGTTGAAGTAGAAAGAAATAGACGAAATAGTTTACCAAGGAAGGGTGCAAGCTCTGAAGCATAAGTTTTGAGAACTACAGGAAGGATACCATTAGGACCGTACGCCTTCCTAGTGTTAAGTTTTGAGGGAGCAGAAAAGACGTCTTTAGAATATATATATATATATATATATATATATATATATATATATATATATATATATATATATATATATATATATATATATATATATATATATATATATATATATATATAAGTGATGGATCGGATGTCATATTTTCTAATTTGCGGATGTCGAATTTTGGAGAGAAGTGCGGATGCGGATGTTGAATTTTCGAAAGTGTGGATGCGGATGTTAATTTTTATGAGGAAAAAATATATAACATATATATATATATATATATATATATATATATATATATATATATATATATATATATATATATATATATATATATATATATATATATATATATATATATATATATATATATATATATATATATATATATATATATATATAATATATATATATATATAATAGGGTTATCCTGTGTGGCTTATGCTCCCCCTACACTCGTCCTCCAATAAGTGAGTATTCTCATCCAGATATCCTGACATTGTTTAGGTTTCAACCGGTACACTGTTCCAGCCATTCAAGCCTTCACAAACGGACTAATTTGAGCAGATATTTTAACTCCATTTTCCCTGTGCCTTTAGCTATAATTATTAAATAATTATTATTATTATTTAGTACCCCTATTTTTATTTAATTATCTCGGGTCTTTCTACCTTTTTTTGAGGTTTTATATTTTTTAAAAAAATTCTTTTTTTTTTTTTTTTTTTTTTTTAGTAATGTGGTTATATTATTTATATATTTTATATATATATTATATATATATATATATATATATATATATATATATATATATATATATATATATATATATATATATATATATATATATATATATATATATATAATATATATATATATATATATATATATATATATATATAACACGTAGCTTATTATTATTTAGTTTTAAAAGATTGTGAAATTTGTTATTGAAGACAATTTACTTGCCCAAAGATATTATTAGCTATGTAGTCTTAAATTATTTAATTTTTTAATTTATTATTATTATTATTATTATTATTATTATTATTATTAGTTTTATTGTATACACACCATACAGCTAATATTTGTGATGTATTTTAAATGTCTTATGTACGGTTAAATGCATTTATTGAACAATTTTTTTTAGTATTTTTTAATTTTTCTAAAGCACTCTATTAGTATTATTATAATAATTTATTTTAATTTGTTATTATTATTATTTATTAATCTCGTCAACTATTCATCATTTTATGAATTGGAGCTATTTTTCGTATATAATAATATTAAACCTGTATTTTATCGTTGTATTTTTGATAAGAACTCCTACTCTACAAAACTTAAGTAAATATAATTTCAAATAGAATAGTTTCATAGTAGTAGAAAATGAAGATGAAAAAATTTGAACAGAGCCTTCAAAGGCAACCAGTTTACAACACCAAAATATAAAGCTGAAGCAGTTCTTGGGGAAGACTTGGAGATAGAACAGTATACAAAGAGAGGATGAGGTTGGAGGAAAAATATATAAAGGTTTAATAGCATTAAGGGAAATATTGCAGCAAAGTTTATTCTCTTCCAAAGCGTTTTGGTACAACCGTACAAACTGTGAGCTACACTGCCCTTCTGTTCAAGGCTGTTATGGATAGGATATTGATAAAATTCAAGCAAATGAGAGTGTTAAACTTTGACATGAATCAGATGTCCAAGGAAGACGCGAATGCGGTCCAATTTGTAATTTGGTATTTCAAGAGTTTGGATAACCGGTAGAGTTAGATAAATAAAAAACCATCGCTAGTGAATTTTACGTAGATTGACAAGAGAATCTGGTCTTAAGGTAAGAAATTTCAGAAAGCCCCAAATCAATAACAAGAATTTGCATAAGTTCAACATAAGACCGGATGAAAATTGAGAATAAAGATGGTAAGAAGGGAAAGTAATTTGTTGTTGGAACACTCAAACATCTCTGTTTTGGCTAAGATTAAGGAAAATCTCGAAGTGGAAGTTTATGATTACAGAAGTGAAACTGAAATATGACGGTGACTCTTGCAGAAATTATGACTGAAAGAAGACTGTATCAGAGTCAACTTGTTCCTTAGCTGCACCAATCCAACTACTACTGGTCGCTAATTCCCAAACAATGAAGGAAGAGTTTGAGATGCAATCTTTAATCACTTTGCCTCCGAAACTAACATAGTTTGCCGCCAATTTCAATTGAGTAAAGTATGGTAGTTGTAATATGTGAAGAGATGGAACATACTTGTAAGTTTATTTTACATACTCGAACTGACAGTTTTGACCACCTTAATTAAGAATGAAATAGAAAACGAGAAAGTCTTCTTTAGTTTCTATTTTTGGTTTTAAGAAATAAATTGAACTGGAAAAAAAGTTGGTCAACCAACATATATATATATATATATATATATATATATATATATATATATATATATATATATATATATATATATATATATATATATATATATATATATATATATATATATATATATATATATATATATATATACAGTGGAACTCCAATATTCGTCCCCTCCAGTATTCGTCTTTTCCGATATTCGCCCTGTAATTTTTTTTCCGATATTCGTCGAAAAATCAATATTCGTCCTACCTACGAAAGCCTATAACCTTAAAAATAAAAACTCTTAATAACAATCATTGTTTTTCTCATCCAAAAGGTAAATTTCTTTTTAAAATTTTATGTGTTTAGCGTTTATGTAGGCCTACACAGTGCGTATTATTTATGGCAGTACGCTGTTTAATATGTACTGTAGTTAAATTGTACAGTGTTTGAAATGATTTCGGAGATCGATTCTAGATTTAAAATTTTTTTTTTTTGTTAAAGAATAGATAGGCAAAATTCGAGGCTGGGAACGAATTAATCCATTTTTAGTTAATTCCTATGGGAAAAAATTATTCGATATTCGTCTTTTTCGATATTCGTCATCTCCTCAGGAACGGATTAATGACGAATACTGGAGTTCCACTGTATATATATATATATATATATATATATATATATATATATATATATATATATATATATATATATATATATATATATATATATATATATATATATATATATATATATATATATATATATATATATATATATATATATATATATATATATATATATATATATATATATATATATATATATATATATATATATATATATATATATATATATATATATATATATATATATATATATATATATATATATATATATATATATATATATATATATATATATATATATATATATATATATATTTTTTTTTTTTTTTTTTTTTTTTTTAAAAAAATGTTTTAATTTTCGACCGATTACCCTGAAATTTGCAGTGTACTTTTTTTCCCGCTGAAAAAAAAACTATGACGTTTTTCTGTGTCTATAACGGTTTAAAAGTTTGCAAATTTTCCCCTTTTTTAAGTGATCAGTGGGACCAAATTTCTGGTCAAAATGACCTGAAAATTTCACTGTAAATTCACAAATCTATTTGCTACAAAAGCTTCTAACAGGAAAAAAAAATTGTATACCATTTTCTGTCCAAATTTGTAAAGCAAATATCGAAAATCGCCATGTAGCGTTTCCTTGCAATTGGGGCTAAGAATATACAGTTAAATATTCAGGTCATTTCAACCAGTGGTTTGTCCCCGCTATTCATTTTTTTTTGAAGTTTGGTTCCAAATAACTTTCAAACCGTTATAGACTCAGAAAAATTTCAGAAATGGATTTTTTTCAGGAGGAAAAAAGCATACACACTGCAAATGTCAGGGTAATCGTTTAATACTATTTTTTTTTTAAATTGGACCTTCCCCTATGGATATTTCTAAAATACAAAGTTAGAATTAGAATTTTTTCCTTCTAAAAGAAAATTCGTGGTCAAATTTATAAAGTCAACGGTTCCATTTCTTAGACATGAAATACTATTGTTTTTGGTAGTTTCCATCCGCTAACAACTAGTAGTTAAATATTTTTATAAGTATTTTATGAGAAAGATAGATACTATAACTGTACACTTCAAATCATTGAAGTAAGTATTTTTCCTTCGGATTTGCCACGATATAAGTTTCTTTGTACAGTATAAACTCTAATATTAAAATGCAGGTTTTCTTTAGCAAATATTTAATTTGCAATTTTAATTACCAATATTTTAACGGAATGTTTTGATTTAATTAACAGACATAATAATACACCATGAACAGTAACAAATACTTTAAATAAAATTGGTTAAAAGGCCAACAACAATCTCTGAATATTTAATTGAGAACGACAACATAATAGTGAATGACGAATTAAAAGGTTCATTTTGCCATTTTACTTGTAGGCAAATTGTGAGATGTAAATTTCGGATTAAATAATAAAGTATGTAAAATAATTTATTATATTTAAGAAGAAAATATGGCAGAATTCACGAAATTTCTCTGCATTTTCTTACATTACTAGAATAGTTAAATTTTCTAATCGTCTTATATACTCGGTGTAATAAAGCAACAATTTTAAAAATTCCTAGAAAGGATATAACCAAAGTAATATACAACATAAAAATATTTTTATTCTATATAAAAATTAAAACATTACACAAAGATGAAGCTTACTAAATTCAATTTAAAAACTTAAAAAAGTCACAGCCACATCTGAACAAATGAATACTTATGCGTTATGTGAATAAATTACTAAACGAATAAATAAATGTATGTGAGTAAAACAAAAACAAAATAAAAGTTCAAAAATAAATGAAATGGAATGTATTTAATTAATGAATTAATTGTGTGAGGTAGCTTTTCAATTATTTTGCAATAACAATTACTACTAAATTTTAACAGATTTCTGAAAATTTGACTTCAATCTTTCTTTCAAAACTTCTCGTCTGAATTGTTGATGTTTTTCTTGAGTTGTTTTGAAGTGAATTAAAAGTTCGTTAAAATCAATTTTAGTCGATTCTCTGTTTTGTTTACTTTGTCGAGGTGGTCTAAAATTATAATTTATTATAAACAAAACTGTCATAATAAATACAATTATGTATTTTAAACTTACCGTAGTAAAAAAAAATGATAAAAAAAGAAACAAACAAAAGGTAACTATTAAGCTTGGAAATATTTTTAACATAAAAGCTAACAACACAACTTATTAAATGCCACAGTAAGTCTTGATAAATAAGTATATAATTATTTGAGAAAAAAGTCCAGGAATATAAGTCAGTAATAAATATTTATATAAAAACGGCAACAAGAAAATAATTACCCTTCAAGATGCACCGGAGGAACACACGCCAGTCTACTTCTCAATAGGTCAAATGACGACGTCTGTGGAATCAACATCAATATACCGTAAAGAGCCTCAATTAGAGCTCTGTTTTCAGAAGGGCATAAAAGACGAAGCCTCAAATCTATATATAATATAATATATATATATATATATAATATATATAATATAATATAATATATAATATATATATATATATATATATATATATATATATATATATATATATATATATATATAAATATATATATATATATTTATATATATATATAGTATAGGGACCGACCGGGGCTGGAATTTGGCCGGGGCCGGGGTCACCCAAATTTGGCCGGGGTTTCCTAAAATTTGTAAAGAGGTCAAAAGCATTGAAATTTTAGGTTAAGAAAATTAGATATAAGGTTTATTTAATTGTAAGGAAGGAGTAGAATAGCCAACATTCACTTAAATTAATGATTATATGCATTTTCTCCAAAAAAAAAAAAAATTAAAAATTACAGTTTTGTATAGTTAAAGTTTAAAAAAAGTACAAAAATTAAATAAAATAAAAAATTCTAATTCATAACCAACAGGTTTACTTAAGTAAGACCCTAAGGTAAAGTTTGAAAAAATGTAAGATATAAAATTATCAATTTAACCTGTATTTATACATATCATTGTTATTTATTGCTATGTATCAAACTTGTATCATTTAGCTGCATTATTTAAAAATTATTTTTTTGTTTATACTTTCAGTCAATATGGCTAAAAGATCAGCTTCTGCAGTATTTGAATACTTTACAATGTTTCAGGATAGGCTCGAAATAGCTAAATGTAACATCTGCAGTCAGAAAATTAGAAGAGAACCTCCGGGTGCTACAAGTAAAAAAAATTTCAACCAAATCTTTTTGGAGTATCTAAAAAAAATCAAAACACAAAGAATGAAACAACTAGCAGAAAAGGAGCGGTCAAAAGAAACAGAAAAGAAAAAAATCTTAATTTTCTTATATTTTGTTTGAAATTTTTTTTTATTATTTGACTGATTGAGCTGAAATTTTCAAAGTATGTGAATTTTTTCACGAAGTTCTGAGTTGATTTCGAGCATTTTTTTGAGTCTATAACGGTTTGAAACTTATTTGGACCCAAAGTTGAAAAAAAATGAATAACTGGGTCAAACCACTGGTCCACATGAGCTGAAAATTTAACTGAATACCTTTGCCCAAATTTCTTGCATTGGTGGGAATAGATTTTTGATATCACGTCTAGAAAAAGTTATAAGCACTTGAAAAAAAATTTAAAAAAAAAAAAAAAAAAAAAAAAAAAAAAATTTATAAAAAACGCTACCTATTTTTTTTTATTTGTGAATATTGTTTAGAAGAGGGCAGGGCAACAATATTTATTTAGTGCATA
The DNA here is from genome assembly GCA_009176605.1 of Armadillidium nasatum. Classification (NCBI taxonomy): domain Eukaryota; kingdom Metazoa; phylum Arthropoda; class Malacostraca; order Isopoda; family Armadillidiidae; genus Armadillidium; species Armadillidium nasatum. The sequence continues at coordinate 24,931 of SEYY01001759.1, read as the reverse complement.
TTTAAATGCTCTTTGTTTGAAGCGAGATATAGCCTCTCAAACTTTGGGAATTTTTGAAATTTGGCCAAAAATGGACCTTTTTGAAGGCTATATCTCAAAACCAACGAATCTCATCGAATAAAGTACATGGAGGAATTTGTAGCCCCACCCCTCCTCTATACACACCAAAAATAGGAAATGTTATAGTTGTATTTTTTTTAAAAAGATTTTGTCTGAAAAGGTGGATTTTTTTAGTTCAAAAATTTTTTTTTCCTATAGTTGGTCAGTATTTGGCTTATAACATTTTTTCTATAACTCTGGGAACAAAAGTCTATTAGAGGCTTTTGTAGCCCATATAATTTTAAATAGTCCAACTTTCAGCTCATTCTAAAAAGTGGTTTGGCACCGCCATTCTATTAAAAAAGGGTAAAAATTCCACACACAAAAAAAAAAACTTTTAACGGTAATAGACTCGGAAAAACGCTAGAAATGGACTTTTCTTACCGGCAAAAAATGTATATATATACACTGAGTTTCAGCAGAATCTGCTGAAAATTTAAAAAAAAAATTTTTTTTGTATAATTTGCCATTTTAACCCCGGCCGGCAACCCCGGTTTTCCCTGATTTTTAGCCGGGGCCGGGGTCAGTAAAAATGGCCGGGTTTGGCCGGGGCCGGGGCCGGGGCCCCGGTCGGTTCATATATATATATATATATAACCTACTCATATTATGTAAAATAAGTAAAAGAATAGAACCAGGATATTCCTATAATAGTTTACATGTCAATAAGATTTAGTTCGAAAAATCGTGTTCACCTGAAAATATTGGAGATTCTATCATCTGAATAAGTTTATCTAGTTCAAGCAATGTATCAGCACTCGTATCCAAGTTTGATCTAAAATTTATTTATTAAGGTTTCTATTAAAAATAATAATAAGTTATCTATAAAGTACTGAACTTAATACTTACTATTAAATTAGTTAGCTAATATCAGTGTCTATAATACACTATAAAGTATACAAAAACATATTATATTCAATGGTGCATTTGAAAAAAAAGGATACATAATATGCACTAAAGTAGCTGCCTGCTCGTAGCAATGACTTAATAAACACAAGGTAAGCGTTGGAACTGGACTATGACACCAACAACCAAAAAGTTTAACAAAAAGATCACCACTCTCCTGAAAAAAAATAAAAAAATAAATAAATAAATATATAAATATTAATAATATTCAAATCATCAACATCTTTCGAGATCTGTCTTGTCTTAATTTCACTTCTGAAACATCTCTAAATAATATAAATTTTTTAGATATAAAAATCAAAATTTATGATGAATGAACCCTTTCAACGAGCATAAATGTCAAGCCAACTGATAACGTCTTATACCTTAATTAAAACTCCTACTCCCCAGAAATATACAAACATTCGATTGTTAAAACGCTTACTATAGAACTTTTAGATTGTGCTTTGATTGGGAATTATTTGACGTTAAAGTTAAGAGGATCTTAAAAACTTAATCAACTGTAAGCACCCATTCTCTATAACAGAAAAACTAATCAATAAAAACCATTACCAAACTTTATAAATATCAGGAAAACACTAAAAAACTTTGATAAAATTAACTTTAATTTTAAAACGTCAAATGCAGTTGATTTTGATAAAGAGGAAAAATGACTACGTGAAATTATTGATACGCACATAAAATCTACAGACAATTCAAAAATAATAGTTAAACTATACTATAAAAGCAGACAGCTTTTTCTTCTTGCTTTCCTACTAAGGATACACTCCTTTCAGCTAATCATCATGTGTTTTGCGTCCTGAGTCTGACTGTACGTCGACATATATAGATTACATGACAGTTGGGCATACCAACATCGTTTTAAGCCCAGTAAAATTTACGAGCACTTCTATACTGAGCATGGAAAAGCAACTGTATGTGATACATCCCAATCATTTAAAATTCTTTACTTCTCTTGTGAAGGGCAAAAACTAAAAATAGCTGAAGCTTACTATATTAAAAACTAAAAACCAAACATTAACATTAAGTTTAATGTACTGTCACTCAAACTAAACATATGATATATTTCTTAATTTTATAATCTACAAATCTTAATTTTTACTTAAAAAATTCATTCATCTGTAAGAATCGAAACTTTGATGATGTCCGAGGTTAACGGACGAAACCGGATTGAAAATGAATGTTAATATCCCTCCTCCTTCCTCTGTAAGTTGTTCTAAAGTATTATATTAAGAAAATTAAATTTAAATTAGAAGAATTTTTTTAAGGAAATTGGAAGGAAAATGAAAGAAGGAAAATGAAAAAAAAACACAGCCTAAATTAAAACTAAAGCTGACATTGAATTCCTAAATAATGATAATTACTACTACTACTACTACTACTACAATAATAATAATAAAAAAAACTTCGTTGTCCAACTGATTTATAGATTTATACCCCCTCCCCCCCCCCAAAAAAAAAAAAAAAAAAAAAAAAAAAACTCTTACACCCACGTACTACCAAGTTTGTTTGGTTTAATAAAATTAAAACCATTTTTTCACATGAAATAGTTAAAGAATAGGCTGGGAAGAACAAAACCAAACAAAGAATTACGCCTCTATACTATTTTCATCTCTTCATTTATGAATCGACACCACACAACTTTTTACAAGCTATCAACTTTTCTAGTACATTTTCCTAGACTTTTGCAGCTTTAAAATTCTCACTTTTCACCTTCATAATTCACTAACAATTTCTTGCAACTATTGATTAAAAAAGTCTTTTAATCAGTAATCATTCAGGGTTATAATAATAATAATAATAATAATAATAATAATAATAATAATAATAATAAAAAAAAACTTTATTCAAGTCCTATTAGTTTTGACATTTTCTCAATTGGTTTTGTCAGAAAATTTTTTTAAAAAAAATAAAAAGAAATAAGGTCCGATATAGTCTAGAAATGACATTCTTTGCTTTTTTATAAAAAAAAAAACATTTTTAAAATTAGCTTTTCGTTGTGAAGAAAGTTTTCAAAAATAAAATTATATTACCTCATTTTCTAAATTCCGAAGAGCTGTCCGTAGGGAAAATAGCTCTTTAGATGTTAGAAGAATATAGGAGAGAGTCTCGACCATCAGCGTAGCAAAGCCAAGATTTTTCGTGTCCATAAGTAACTCTGCGAAGGTGCGGTAAATCTCATCCGAAGGTAACAGTACACATATTTGCCTACAAGTTAACGAAAAACTTTAGATTTAATGAAAATTACTCGACAAAAGGTTTAAAATTTGATCCCCCCCCCAAAAAAAAAAAAAAAAAAAAAAATGACCAGAATCATAATTTATTGGTACTTAATCCATTTTGAAAGGAATTTAAGTTAAACTCAAAGATCTTCAACTATATCTCATCCATTGATAAAGGTTTACCATAAAAATTATTCCTCTTAAAATTTTATTTCAATAATATTTAAAGTATAAAAGGAAGAGACTTAACCTGATGATGTATGGTCCTCTACTCGATTTAAGAACATTCGCTTCTTTTTCAAAGAAAGATAAAAGACCCTCGAGGAACCTTCTAAAATACGGTCCTATGGTAATGCTTCCCCCAATCGGTCACAGACTTCTTCCGTTCAGGTACTACAATCTCTGTCCAAATTATATTTTTGTGTTTCAAATGAAATATTAAATCTTCAAAAAAATAAAACAACAATAACAACATTAATAAAAAATAAAAATAAAACAACAACAATAACAACAACATTAATAAAAGGTTGGGAAAACAATTCTTTTAAAACTTGTAAAAGCATAAGTAAACTTTTCATTTACTATTTAGAAAATTGAATTTCGTAATTAAACTGTTACCACTGCACTGTTAATATTGTATTATTTCCCCAGAAAGTATTCATACAATTAAAAAAATAAAAAATAAAAAGTTATAATAGCCCTAATATTTTTATTTACAGGATAACGCCAAAAATTGAAGTAATAAAAATATTAAATTTAAGAAATATATTAACCAATATTTGTTTAATCTTCAAACTACCGAAATCTAAAGTTAAGAAATACAATTAAAATTTAAATGTAAATTATGGAATAGAAGCGAGTTGCAAAATTTACGAGAGTAAGAACAAATATATCACTTTTGCTATCCTCAATTGAGATTATTTTAAAAAACAAAGTACAATAGCTTCTATGTTATCAAGATACATTAAACACACACCATTTTCTTTCAAATTTGATGATGATATCTGTGCAATCTGTGCTAATACTTGCAAAGCTGAAAGAACAACCTCATCGGATTCATCAAACACAGTTTCAAGAAGGGGATCAAAATAAACATCAATATATTTCTGCATCTAAAATATTTTATATATATATATATATATATATATATATATATATATATAAAATATATATATATATATATATATATATATATATATATATATATATATATATATATATATATATATATATATATATTATATATATATATATATATATATATATTATATATATTAAACATCAATGTTTAAAGTTTGCTATAGGGGAATCGAACCCGGGCCCTATAGCACAAAAGCATAGCGTTTTACCACTACGCTGCTGGCGGTTCAAAAGAGAAATCCAAACGAGGAGGCTTCAAGCGCGGTCGGGAGAAATCCTTGGAGGTTGCTCTTGTGAATTCATAAGCCTCCTCTTTGGATTTCTCTTTTGAACCGCCAGCAGCGTAGTGGTAAAACGCTATGCTTTTGTGCTATAGGGCCCGGGTTCGATTCCCCTATAGCAAACTTTAAACATTGATGTTTAATGTGTTCGGTCTGCGAGAGAGTTAGCAGACCTATATATATATATATATATATATATATATATATATATATATATATATATATATATATATATATATATATATATATATATATATATGATATGCTATATATATATCCCCCATATATATATATATATATATATATATATATATAATATATATATATATATATAGTAGTGGTGGGGATATGGTCTCGTAGAAGTTCTGTGGAAAGTTTGGATCTACAGTTTCCTGGAGAACTGATTTGCCAATCTTCTCCTTTCCCGGAACACTAACATAAGATGGCACCCAGCATAATTTCAAAGCTTTTGGGTGTGAAGCAGGATAAGGTATACTTGGTGTGTAAAAAATAGTGTTTCTAGAGGATCTGTTTTGAAGTACAAGGGAAGCACTTTCCCAATAAAAAGATAATTGTGTAAGATTCATATTTATAGAGTTGAAACCATGAAAATAACCAAAAACATCGGTACGATCTCTGCTGTGAGTATATAAAAAATATGTGCTGATTATAGAATATTAATTTTGGCCCAAATGCTACCATACTTCGATCGCAAATTAATTTTTAACAAACTAAAATGGAATAATTTTAATAGAAAGCTGAATATATAAATAATCCTCTCGTAAAAACGCTAGGACAAACATGACAACATAAAAGAAGAAAGGGGAATATAACATCTTTTTTAATATTATGATCATGTCAGATAAGAGTTTAAAATGTTGCCACCTAAAGATCACTAAAATAAAAGTATTTTTACTAATAAAGCAACTACGGTGGAAATATACTTAACTATGTACTTGGTTGAAAACTGGTATTACGACCTACATTACTAACTTTTGACAATGTAATGACCAAAAAATATTTAATTCTCAAATTAAAAAATAAATTCAGAATTTAAGATTAGATTATAGAGAATATTTACTCTGAAGGAAAGTCTCTCAAAGATGAAGATAAGCAACACGAATATTTTATGATAAAGCTACAAAAAGAAATTCAAATTACAATTTCTTTTTGAAAAAATTCAAGTAATGAAAAAAATATGTTTCCTAAAAAGTAAAATAAAAATTTCAAGTACTTTATTTAGAACAAAAGAAAAAAATCTTACTCTGAATGGTGTGTTTTCAAGTAAATGATACATCCACCGAAGAATAGTGGTTTTGCAAGGCACATAAGGAGATCTGAGCATTGGTTGTAGCACCTCCATTACTTTCTGGATATTAATTTTATCTACAGGAAGAAAAATAGGTGTGAGCTTTTAGTCAAATTGGGTTCATGTGTTTTATAACTAAGTACTTTCTGCTAAAATTAAATCATAGAAAAACATTATTTAAAATGCTATTTTTAGGTAACGACTCAAGAAAGGCAGAGCTTATTCACAAAAGATAAACCATAAACCTTGCATTCTTTACACGCTAAAGAGATGAAGTTTACAAAAATTGAACTCTCTTATTGAGAACTAAATTTATCTACAGCTGTTATATTTTAAAAGATTGAATGTTGAATATTTATGAAAACTAACAAATACAACCTAGACCCTGGTTAATAAACAGTTATAATATCCGTATAAAATAAGATAAATATTCCAAACGAAAAATCTTATAAGAAACATTACCTTCTAAATTCGAATCGAATATAGCTTCACCGCCAAGTGACGAATCTTTTAATTTTATATCATCCTCTTCAGTAACAAGCTCCATCAAATTATTATTAATTTTTTCCGCTAAAGTTCGCGTTTCTGAATATATATATATATATATATATATATATATATATATATATATATATATATATATATATATATATATATATATATATATATATATATATATATATATATATATATATATATATATATATATATATATATATATATATATATATATATATATATATATATATATATATATATATATATATATATATATTGCTTCTGAATATCATAACACTCAGCAGAGTTTGAGACATATCTTAAATCTAATGCATGTCAGTATCATCAATTTCATCATCTATAACATATTTTTAGTTTAATATATTATTGTACATTTATTTTTATTTTTTTAATTACTTTATATAACATTCTTCTCTTTTAATGAAGTCAAAAGAGAGTTTTCTAATTCATAAACCTAATATTATTTTGGAGCAAATATTTCAACAGCAGACTTAATAGATTCAAATCAAGATGATATTTTATACTTCTATATTAATAAATATGGTCTCGATGTTTATTAAAGTAAAGAATAACCCATACCTCCAAGGGCTCAAAAAAAAAGGATAAGTGAATTGAGTTAAAGAGAGTTGCTAAGTTACAGTAATTGTGCAAGGCTTTTTTTTTATATATAAAAAGAATGTTCAAAGAATGTAAACAATTCTCATTACTTTTATTAGTTTTTTTTTTTTAAACAAAAGCAGCAAAAAAAAAGTGCCTTAAATTTATGTTTTCTTGGATAAAAAAAGTTAAAATGAAATTTACCATTTTCTAGCCTCGAGCTCACAAAGAATAATTTTTTTTTTTTTTTTTAAAGGTATATAATGATATTGGGCTCCTTAATAAACAAATTTAACCCACCACTTTGAGAAGGATCCTCAAGGGCAAGGCAGGAAACTACTGAGCATAAAATTCCTGAAGCAAATGGCAACATCGTTCTCTTGGAAAGTTGAATAAAGGTCAAAATCATCCGTAAGGCCACTCTCTTTATAAATTATATATATATATATATATATATATATATATATATATATATATATATATATATATATATATATATATATATATATATATATATATATATATATATATATATATATATATATATATATATATATATTATATCTCATTATTCAGTACCTGAACAGTAGGATCTTCAGACTGTGCATTAACTATTAAAACATTTATCATTTGTGTGTACTTCACTCCTTCAGGCTTCTTTCGCATCGTTGTAAGGAAGTACCCGATGACAGATTCAGTCCTGAAGCGATACATTAAGATATTAAAGTACGTGTTCCAGATGTAAGTGTTTTATTTTTTATTTTTCGAAAAGTTTGGTAAAGCAGAATCTAACCTTGATAAAAGTAGCTATTTAATAATAATAATAATAATAATAATAATAATAATAATAATAATAATAATAATAATCTATAAAATTTATAATTAAAATCATTATTTTTACATTCAAGCATAATGAATAAAGTGCTATAACTGAATATTAATGAACTTAAAAATTATGAAAGCATAAAAAAAATAGGAGAGAAAAGGTTGGATATACGAAGTAAGATATAATGATAAAAATGGATGGCAGCATATGGCGAAAGCAAACTTTTAATCACCATCTTAAAAGGTTACATTAAAATTGAAAGGAAGGCAAAGGAAGAAAGATATTTTCACTTCCTTAATATAAGGAACAACATTTTTCAGCCCTTTTGTTACTAAACAATTTTTAATTAACAATAAAATCTATTATTATTATTATTATTATAAAGTGCATACCTGCTACAACCCTTAATAACGTTACATAAAAAAAAAAATTCGTATTTTATATCGATCTCACAATTACTATGAATATTCAAAAAATTATCCATACTCAAACTACAAGATATGCCCACTCTCACAATGACTACCCACATTTTCAAAGTCATAAATGGTACGTCAAATGAATTCAACAAATTTAATAATAAAAAATGACCAAAATGTTAAGAAGATTAAATCTGCGCAGCACAATCTCACTTACAGTAAGTAAACAAAGTACACATTAGCCAAACCTCGTAGAGCTATATCGTACAAAGGCATTAACAATGGAATGACCTTACAAAAAAACAAAAAAACAAAAAAATTAGCAACACTCCTCATATTTCGTAAACATGTCAAAGATTACTTACTATTAAAATACTAAAAGTACTCAACCGCATCAGATTTATTTCCAGCTTTCCCAAAACTGCTGTAATTATTATTATTAGCGGTGATAAAGCTTTTTTAATACAATCATTGTTACGAATATAACCACATCTCAATATATATATTTTTTTTATATAAATATTGCCATTATTATAATTATTACTGATATTTTTGTTGTTAGTTATTATTAATTTTTTCTTATTGTAATTACTTTTCATATTTGCTATCTTCATTATTGTAATAACTATTAGCTTACAGATATCTTAGATTGTTAGTTATTATTATTATTATTATTATTATTATTTTTAAGGAAGTAGATTAGGTTAAATAATGATCGATATTAATTTAGTTTTAATTTAACGGGCTCAAAGGACGAATTCGTTCCCCAAGAAGCCCATTTCAGTTCTATATTAGTACATATAAAGTATATGAATTTTGTTTATACAAACTCCAACTGAAAAAATGAATAAAGATTAAAAATTACAGATTATTATTATTTAAAATAAATTAAGGTTCAATGTCCATACGTACAGCTTTTTAACTTCCTTTTTAGGGTGACTCTAGATATCAGAAAGATTCCATCTAATAATTCAGGAAGGGAAGGGACCATATCAATATCTGGTACACTGTGAAGACAAGAAATCCACGAGATAATCATCAAATGTGCTTGGTGAGGTGGGTTCGGAATCACGCATTTCTCTCTTAAAACCGGAATAAACGATACCAAATCAAAGGCAGAACTCTCCGCTATAATATCCTGGAAAGAGAAAAATTCACATTTGAAGAATGGTATGAATATAGGGAAACAATTATACACAATAAATAAATCAGAAATTTTGTCAAAGAAAATTAAAACGATACAATTAATGATAAAACTAGGACAATAAACCATAATAAAAGGAGAATGCACAATAATAAACATATCAATATAAACTATTAATGAATAACATACTAGTATACATATGAACCTTTTAAAAACATATTTGCATTAAGGGAGCTTTACACTTACATAAAAAAAAAAAAATGCTAGTAGTACGATTGCTGTTATCAGGAAAGAATGTTTTTTTCCTATATTATAAATATTTATATACAGTTCTATTTCATTTCAGAAAATATACTACATATGTATGGTTAATTATAATTTTCATTAATTATTTTGAATACAAGAGTTACGTAATAGCAAATTTTTGACATGAACTATAGAAATAATATGAAATTGTTAAAAAAATGAAAAA
>SEYY01001759.1:7500-10000 GCA_009176605.1 Armadillidium nasatum | reverse complement strand
CCCTCTCTTCACTGCTTTTGCTTCATTTCTGCCTAGTACATATTCCATTCTAGATTCTGGAGTTCTCCTTAACCATTCCCTCATCCTTTTGGTCTTCTGTTTTATTGCCCTCTTCACTTACTCAGTCCACCAAGGTGTGCGCCATTTCCTTCCACCACCCTTCCATTCTTCTCACAACACCTCTACTGCCACCTCGTTTAAACATCTCTCAATCTCTGTCCATCCTCCATTCACTCATTGTACTCATACTCAGCTCTTATATTTTGCCCTTTAGGGCCTTTTGTTTTTATAATCTTGAATACATTTCTTTTAACTTAATTTGCTGAGCTGAGGGTTGGAATGGAGCAGTCTTTGAAAGGCCTATATGGTATTTTACTGTATATTATTTCTGAATACAATAATTTAGGGAGGTCAGAAGCAAGAGGGTATTAGTTATGAAAAGTACGTAGAAGAGTGAGTTTTGAAAGTTACCATTAAGAATAATATTGGGTTATACTGAAACAATTAAAATTCTCAATACTGATTAACTGAATAATATAATTATATATTACTTTGCCTATGAAAGGTTTGATACTTATATATATGTCTCTAATTGAACTTGATCTTTATTTTTATAATTTCAATATTTACTCCTCTGTACTTCTGACGTTTCATAAAATAAAGGAACAGTGAAGTAAATATTTTATTTCAACTAAAAATTATTTTCAAATAAAACTTCTAATTTAAAAAATCTGTGTATCGAAAAATAATTTTTATACTTTCAAACATTTTTAAATAAAATGAGCTTAACAGGATTTATATATTTCTTTTAAGTTTATTTTACCCTCACATTGTAATACGCTTAAGTTATATATATGATATCCTTTAATTTCTTCACCATGCTCTGAAATAAGATTGACTGTTTTAAAGTCTATTAAAACTGGATGATATTTTTATAAATATTAAATTCAAATTACTAACTGTATATTCCAAAAACTAATAACATTTAACAAAATAAAAATATGAATAACTTTTGGTTAGGAATTTGCTGGGGATTTTCTACCAATCCTGAATATATATTTATACAAATTTATAAATGGAATGTTGAAAATCTAATATAGTTCAGCAATAAAGAAACAAGAGACCAAGTTATTGGTTATATTTATGGGAAAAGAGATTTGCAGATTTAGCTCTAGTTTTCTACTGATGGTTCATTCCTCTTACTAGATCCAATTCCTTTTATGCAAAATATATTGCTAACTTTAAACTTACAATTTAAATCAAATTTAAGGTCATTTCAATAATTGAAAACTAGAGCCAATTATTATTTAAAAAAATATATAGGTTTAATTCTATAAAAAAAAAAAATTTAAAAAGTAGCTTAAATTTTAATTTCAGAATAGTTTATTTCTACTAGATATAAAAGTAAAAAGAAAATAAATATATAAAAAGACAGTATAGATTTTTTTATTTCATAGGTACATCAAAATGTTCCTATGACCCTTTCAAAAATATCAATGTGTTGCATATTCAACAACCCTGACTATTTAACAAAAATAGAAGTTGTTTATGATAAAAGAAACAAAATTTTAAAGTATATTCAATATTTCTAATCTTTTATGAAGAACAGAATCTTAGAAATATTTACATTAAAGCAAGTAGGCCTACAAGGCTTTTTAAGTATTTTGCAAGATTGTTTGGCTAAAAAAATCAAATAGCCTAGGTGAGAAAAAATGTGGGAAAGGGTCAGTATACATTTAAACATTATAATTTTGGTCAATATGTTGTAAACACAACACAAAATGCCCAAAAATTTATAATTTCAAAAACATTAAATAGTCACTGTTTAAGACTAATTAAATTTCTTTGGTAATACACTAAATGTACAGAACCAATTATGATTAAGTTTAGTTTTGAAAACTTATGACAAAATACGCTTAGTACTTACACAAAAATTTAAGATAAGGAGAATGCCTCAAAAATTTCAATTTCAGAAATAAATAAACAAATTATAAAATTCTCGAAATTAACAGCTAAATTAGTTTTCAAAATCAATCGAACTAGTAAACTGTGTAACATACGCCCATGTGTGTCGAGGCTCCTGCTCAGAATTTAAATGTAAAAAACGATCAGCTGATGTCTGATGTAAATTCCACAAGTTTGTAGTGCACAGTCGTAAATATCACATGCTGGTTAATAGTAGATATATAATTTTACTAAGAAAAATACAGCTAAATTAAGATAATAGAGCGTCATTTAATATCTTTTATAACTAAAGTTTTCTTCCACAAGTGTAATTTGTATACTTTCCTGTTAAATATCTGAATAATATATTTCAAAACACTTAACATATCAAAGTAACTGCTAGAGTACAAGTATAAACTGTGGGGTGGGAAGAAGTAGGGAAAGGAAAGTCACGGGGAAAGGATTCTCGATAAGAAGAGTGTGGGGGAAACGATAGAAAAATTGGGAAGAGGAAAAGAGGGAGAGAGAGAAAGAGAGAGATAATGCCGAATATTAG
>SEYY01001759.1:0-2500 GCA_009176605.1 Armadillidium nasatum | reverse complement strand
TATATATATATATATATATATATATATATATATATATATATATATATATATATATATATATATATATATATATATATATATATATATATATATATTGGAAGCACTTATCTTTCTAAGTGAAAAACTTTACAGAAACTTTGAAAATAAAGACTCTTTTACCCTTTTGTGACTAGATTGTATTAAATCATTTTATCCTATCAATCACATAAAATAGATTTGAACGGTTTTTTTTTGTTTTTTTTTTAGTTTTTTTTTTGTTTTTTTTTAATAATAATAACAGTGGTTTAAAACCTATCTCAAAGAAAGTTTGGTGATAAACTTTCTGATGCATAACTAATAATATATGGATGTTGCACAGGATTCTATACTAGCACCACTACTTTTTTAAGTTTACACATAGGGTCCAATCAACTCTCTCAATTCCTTCTCTTTTACAATCGCAGATGATTTTTTTTTTTTTTTTTAACAGAAACGCCACTACTCACGGGCAGAGCCCTTTTCATGGTGGGCGCATACACAGAGGAAGAAAACTCACTCTAACACACCTAACGCACATCCCTCAGGTGGGCTACAGACGGAAGCCTTGAAGAGTGGAAGATTAAATGCAGGAGGAAAATTAGACAGAATAGATGATTGTATCTAATTTGATCAAAATTAGACAGAATAGATGATGTATCTAATTTGATCACTGACAAAAACTCGGAAATTCACACCCAAAGTGTTGAAAAATCACTTTTTCAAACGTCATGACATGGGTCGACTCAAAGAAACTGTTGTTAAATTTACAGAAATAAACTTTTATTTCATTATAATAAACAACATAAACGTAGAGAATAGTTTTTAAAGAAAAATTAAAATAAAAATAGTTTTTAAAACAATTAAAGTAAATATTAGAATAAAAATAGTTTTTTATTAAAAATTAAAATAAAATTTAAAAAAGCAAAATAAAATTAAAATTAAAATAAAAATAGTTTTTAAAAAATTAAAATAAAAAGTAAAATAAAAATAGTTTTTTTTTAAAAAAATTAAAATAAAAAGGACTGAATGAACTCGGAACAAATAACGTAAAAATTCTTTGTCATAAAATTTGACGAAAAATTAACCTTTAAAGAACACAACCCCATTAGTATAAATAAGGTCGTAAAATATATTTGTATCCTTTTAAAATTATAATAAGCACCATAAACGTATTAAATGTAGAGTACTGCGAAGGATTTTTCTTGCCCGTATTAACCCCCACTTAATTTACTATAACTTACCGGTGTATGAAACAGCATAGAAAAAAAAACGCATCAGATCGTAACATTGCAGAAGCTATATTATACATCTTCTTAGTGACAACAGAGGTTTTTATAATTATGCGCCATCTATGATCAAAAAAATTGAACGTAATGCAATTTGATAATGCTTTAAATCTTTCTCCCCTAAAAGAAATACGCAAAGTAATCAAAAACAACACCTGTGAGTTTCTAAGAATAAACCATCTAAATAATCAGGCAGAACGAAAAATTAATATGCAGGAAAAAAAATAATCTAAAAACTCATTTCTACAGACTTACTAAAGCACGACAAGCAGTAAGCTGCACCTCCGTTACACAATGCAATAACTTATCGAATAATATAAAAAGTGAAATATCATTAATAAAATCGCATGCGAGCAAAAAAAAAAAATAATAATAATAAAAGAATGTATGTAAATTCGTTCTAAAAATTATTATTATTATTAGTAGTATCTAATATTTACTAGTAAGTTACTATTTTTATTTTTATTCGTTATATAAAGTCCTGACTTTTTATTATTTATCTTAATTATTGATACACTTAATATTACTGATGTTTTATTGTGATAATTAGAATATCATCAATATCGTATTTAATTATACATATATAAATCGAAAAATCTTATCGATCAACCATATTCCTCTATAATTCTCACTACATTATCGGCAGTATATAAAGGAAATGAATAGTGATAACCTATCAATTCATTTCTCCGGTACTTCCTCCTTTCTGCAGGACCCCTTCAGGAAATCGCTCATTACTTCCTGTAGTCTCTCTCCTCATTCCTTCATTAGTTCAATCGGATACCATCTTCTCCAGGTTCCTTACCCTTTTTCATATATATATATATATAATATATATATATATATATATATATATATAATATATATATATATATAATATATATATATATATATATATATATATATATATATATAATCCAACAAAGATATTAAATAGTGATGTATTGATTGACTTAATATTATTATTACCCATATTATTATTATTATTATTTATTATTATATTATTTATTAATTATTATATATTATTATTATTATTATTATTATTAATTATTATTATTATTATTATATTATTATTATTATTATTATTATTATTATAATTATTATTATTTATTATTATTTATTATATTATTATTTTTTTTTTTTTTTTTTTTTTTTTTTTTTTTTTTTTTTTTTTTTTTTTTTTTTTTTTTTTTTTT
>SEYY01001758.1:25000-35000 GCA_009176605.1 Armadillidium nasatum | reverse complement strand
TCAAAAAATCGATGTCTATTTCGGTATTTCGATATATATATATATATATATATTATATATATATATATATATATATATATATATATATATATATATATATATATATATATATATATATATATATATATATATATATATATATACTTTGGTGGGTAAAGGTCAGAGGCGTATCAATTTCCACCAGAATTGGAGAATATCTTGATCATTGTCGATTAAAAGTCGACATGTCCCGATACACGGCGTTTGAAGGTATGGAAATCAAAGAAAGTTGGGAAAATAGAAAAAGGGAGTGTGTTCCAGAGTTTACCATAGAATACATGTAAGATTGAGCATAGCGGTTAAGTCTGGGTTCAGAGTTTGACAGAGAGAAAGGTAGAAAGGCGTGTCTCACTAACTCTCCTCAGTGGAGGAAGTTTTCGACGGTAGAACTCAGGTGTTCGTTGTAATAGTGATATTATAGAGAGAGTGACGCAACAATTCGACGGGCAGAGACTGATGAGAATTAATGAGAGCAAAAGACGAAAAGCCCTAGACTCCACCTTTTCAAGGAGAGTTATATGACTGGAATCACCCTAGATTACAAGATGTGTGAGGCTTACTCCATACTGGGCGGACAACACCTCAATAAAAAGCAAGCATCTTGGGTGGAGTGAAGAAATCCTGAAGGCACCTCAGGACACCCAACCAATTAGAAGCTATTTTAAAATAAAAATAATGGGATCCTTCCAAGAAATATCACGAGAAAAAGAAACAAAGGTTTGAGTTGAGTGTTTTCGATGACGTCATAGTTGAGTCGAGTTTTTGGGGCATTGAAAACGACTTAGTTTTCTTTGCCCCTATTTGAAATAGGAGAAAGTTCAAACTTAGAAATTCCTTTGGTGCTGTGTAGAAGGACCCACCTTCTCTTCTACACAGCTGTGTGCAAAACAGAACTTTTCTTTGCAGTTGTCGTTCTCTATAAAATTCTATCAACAAATCAATCAAATATATATATTAAAAACTAAATAATAATAATCTTTAAAATATAATATATATTATATATATATATATATATATATTATATATATATATATATATATATATATATATATATATATATATATATATAATATATATATATATATATAAAATCCAAGTTTAAAGTTTTCAATCGGGGAATAGAACCCGGGCTCTATAGCATACGAATGATAGAGTTTTACCTCTACTCTATGACGGTTCAAAGGGGAAATCCGAAGAGGAAGCTCATGAATAACTATTCATGAAGCAACCTCCAAGGACTTCTCCCGACTGCTTCATGAATTGTTGTTATTCATGAGCCTCCTCTTCGGATTTCTCTTTCGAACAGTCATAGTGTAGAGGTAAAACTATCGTTTCTGTGCTTATAGGGCCCGGGTTCGATTCCCCGATAGCAATCTTTAAATTTGGATGTTTAAGTTTTAGCATACTTAAAATTATGACCTATATTATATATATATATATATATATATATATATATATATATATATATATATATATATATATATATATATATATATATATATATATATATATATATATATATATATAATATATATATATATATATATATATATATATATATATATATATTATATATATATATATATATATATATCAGGAATGCTATTGTCCCATTTCCCATTATACCCTTAAAATCACCTTGAAATAATTGACAAAATCCAAAACATTTACCAAAGGATAAAATCTTGTTTTAGCCTTTAATTTGCATTAATGTCTTCTAAAGGCAGAGTATTAGTAACATTATTGCCTACAAAATCCACAAATAAAGGAAAGAAAAAAACAAAAACAAAAAGAAAACGGATGAAAATCCCAATCTTTCGTTCGGTATTCTTAAGGTATGGTTGCCAGAAAGCTCCATTTCTTTTAGGTTTTAATAAAAAAAAAATTTTTTTTAGGTGGAATACTAGGCTACGCACAGCCTGTGAACGAATTCCGGTTCGTTCGGTGTTTCTAAGCTTAAAAGTTGCCAGAAAGCTCCATTTTTATTTAGGCTACGCAAAGCCTGTGAACGAATTCAGTCCTTTTTTTTCCCCCTCTTTCTTTTCGGACCACTTTAAAGGCTATAAAGTCCATTACTGAATGGATGATTCCTTTTCCTTCAACGCCGACGAATATCTATACATTCACACGTGCACGTAACAAAGCACTCACATAAACTCTATTCCCTTCTTCCTTGTTCAACTCCCATGGAGAAAAGAAAGATGTGTAGGACGTAATTCGACTGAACCTTATTTAAATTCTTTTTTTATTTATTTATTTATTTTTTTTGGTAAAGGTCGAAAAAAAACCCACTTTACATACACTTTAAAAAAACAGCTCAGTATTATTATTAACTATACTACTACTACTACTACTACTACTACTACTAATACTATAATAATAATAATAATAATAATAATAATAATAATAATAATAATAATAATAATAATAATAATAATAATAATAATAATATGGTGCTTTTCCAATATGCGATCTACCAACAAATTTTCTTTCCAATACTTGATCTTGTGAGGAAAGAAATTGGATTTACATTCAGACTTTTTGAATGATATTAGACAACTTTTTTCAGTAATTTTTGTTTTTTAATTTTGTTTCTTGTTCACGTCTAAGCTTTTTAATTCGTTTTTATTTATTTAGGCTCTGAGAAAGCTGGCGTTTGCCAGGTTAGGCATATTCGCTGACCGTTAGCTTACATTTAGCCTTTCAAGTTCCAAGGTTATTTTGAGTCGAACAGTTTGCTACATCTAATAAACTTGTTCGACTTAACCTAGCCTGGACTTAAAGGGTAAAATCAAAGCCAACCGTACAGAAAATATTCCTACTCTGGCGAAATTCAAGTAATTTATAGAAATTTTTAAACAAAATATAATTTGATGCAAAAAAGTAGGTTTAATTTAGGGAAAAAAAATATTTTATAAAAAGTAGTTTGATTTTTTTCCTTTTCCGTTTTTAGCTCCGAAATAGCTATAAAAAATTTTTAAAATTCACTTCGACGCTGATGTGGCAACCTCCTTGTGCTTTTCTGAAAAAAATTAATAAATAAATAAAATAAATAAAGAAAATAAAATAAAATTATATTTAAAATTTTTTATTTATTTATATATTATATATATATATATATATATTATATATATTATATATATATATATATATATATATATATATATATATATATATATATATATTATATATATATATATATATATATATATATAATATATATATATATATATATATATAAAATCCTATAAAATTTAAAGTATTTCCTAAATACCTCCTAAATTATTTCAAGTTTATCCTAATTTATTATTTTTTAAATTTAAATTAATTAAATATATAAAAAAAATATAAAAAAGGTAAAATATTAAAAATTAATAATAAATAAAAAAATTTAATTTAAATTTTTTTAATTTTTTTTTTTTTTATTTTTTTTATTTTTTTTATTTTTATATTTAATATTTACTTTATATTTTGATATTTTTTTGGGATAAGATGAAATTTAATAGTTTATCAAGGTAAAATAAATTAATAATGATATAATGTAATATATAAGGTGGTAACCTATATTAAAAGTGGTTCAGTGTGTTGGGATAGGCCTAGCAAGCCACCAATTGATTGCCTTGCTCAAAAAACATGTCTTGTTCGAGACAGCTGACAGGTGCTAGCACCTACAGGAGTATGGTGAGAAGAAGTGAGAAGATAATGTAATAGAAATAACATTACTCAGAGAAGGTGCAACTTCTCAACATGAGTACTTTAAAATCCTCAAAACCTTTATCAAAGATGAGTAATGAAAACTCTTCAATTTGAGAACTTTTGATCTCAAAATCAAAAGAAATCTCTCATAAATTAATAATCAAACAAAATAAATAAAAATCACATTACTTTCAATTCGAACAAATTCTCATTTTGAGTAATTTAGGATCCTCAAAACCTTCTTATCAAAAGCTGAGGGATGAAAAGTCTTCACTTTGAGAACTTTGAAATCTCAAAATGAAATTAAATCTCTCATTGAGCAAATTCAGTTGAATGTGTAAACCTAAATTAATAATATATATCTTCATCTTCATTTTCTCCCAGGAAGGGTTTTCTCCCTGTTAGTGGAACCAGCACCTTTTCCTATCTACTCTTAAAAGCCCCCCCTCTCCCAGAGCTCTCTAAAAGATCCTGATTTTTTTTTTTTGTAGAATGTTCTAACCAATAAACCATATGACTTGGTTTTGAAAACAAAATTCGTATTTCTTATTTATATTAAAAATCACCCTTCATTATACATCCCTTAAAACACTTACGTGTAGAGTATTTGCAGGGGGGGGGGCAAGACAATGTTCAGAAGCTCTCCAGAAGATTATGCTTCTCGGAACTATAATTCCCTCTGCAGGTTCTCGAGTTGTTGCAAGACGTCAGCAGAGTAATCACAGGGCCGAGTGGCCAGTCCTCTCTTCCTTTCTTTTGGTTCCACTCATATGATTCGATCCTATATATATATATATATATATATATATATATATATATATATATATATATATATATATATATATATATATATATATATATATATATATATATATATATATATATATATATTCTCTTCCAATATATGATCTACCGTAAGTCTGAGATCTACCAACCTCGAACATTCATCTACCATTTTATTCCGTAAAAATTAAGAAAATAACTTACATAGGTTTATTTTTAATAAAAAAAAAAAAAGAAAAACATTTAGAAAATATTATTTATTATTTAATAAAGAAAAAACTTTTTTTTCAGAAAAGCACAAGGAGGTTGCCACATCAGGGTCTAAGTGAATTTTAAGAAATTTTCTAGCTATTTCGGAGCTAAAAACGGAATAGAAAAAAAATCATATTTTTTGTAAAATATTTTTTTTTTTCTAAATTGAAGCTACTTTTTTATATCAAATTATCTCTTTTTTAAAAACATTTCTATATATTTCTTGAATTTCGCCAAGGTAGGAATATTTGGTGGGCAGTTAGAGTTGATTTACCCTTCAAGTCCAGGTTAAGTTAAGCCAACTAGTTTATTAGATGTAGCAAACTAGTTCGACTCAACCTAACCTGGACTTAAAAGGTAAATGTACGTTAACGGCCAGCGAATATGCCTAACCTAGCAAACGCCAGATTTTTCAGCGCTAAATAAAAAAAAAAAAAAAAAAAATTAAAAAGCTTAGACGTGAACAAAAAAAACAAAACAAAAAAAAACAAAAATTTGTTGATAAACTTGTCTAATATCACTCAAAAATTACGAATTATAATCCAGAGATTATTTCCTGATAAGTCGTTGGTAGATCACATAATGGAAGAGCACCTATATATATATATATATATATATATATATATATATATATATATATATATATATATATATATATATATATATATATATATATATATATATATATATATATATATATATATATATATATATATATATATATATATATATATATATATATATATATATATATATATATATATATATATATATATAATATATATATATATTATATAAAAGGATTACAGAAGATACATTTGTTGCAAACTGTGTTAACATTTAAGTTGAATATAAGAACAGTTCTTAGCCTTTTAGTAATATAAAACACCTTCAAAGATCAATAGCCTCGAACGTGACAGACATGAGGAGCAGTAGTAATACTTACACTCACACATACACACACGCGCGCGCGCGCATATATATATATATATATATATATATATATATATATATATATATATATATATATATATATATATATATATATATATATATATATATATATATATATATATATATATATAATATAATTATAATAATATAAAATAAAAAGAAATAAATAAAAAAATTATTATTATAAACACTTTAAAAAAAAAAAAAAAAAAAAATCTAAAAAAATTTAGAAGTTTTTTTTTTTTTATTTTTTTTTATTTTTTTTTATTTTTTTGAAGGTTTGCCAAGAATGTAGGATCCATAAAGCTGAGGTCACGCAACTTCCTTCCTGAAACAAAAAGGATTCATGACCTGATCTGACCTGCATTCACTTTTTTTTTTTGTAAAGTTATCTTTAATGGATTATAGAACGTGAGTTATGATATCAAGAATGTGAAATAGGAGTCGGGGTCGGAGCTGAAAGAGGCAAGGACATTATTCGAAGTTTTAGCTGGAATAGCAAAGAGTATTTATTCAGAGTTGGAGCTGAGGGAGCAAAGGGTGTTTATTCGGAGTTGGAGATGAGGGAGCAAAGGGTGTTTATTCGGAGTTGGAGCTGAGAGAGCATAGAGTGTTTATTCAGAGTTGGAGCTGAGGGAGCAAATTGTTTGCAAGGGTGTTTATTCGCAGTTTGAGATGAAGGAGCAAAGGGTGTTTATACGCAGTTGAAGATGAGGAAGCAAAGGGTGTTTATTCGGAGTTGGAGCTGAGGGAGCAAAGATTGTTTAGTGTGTTAGCAAAGAATTTTTATTCGGAGTTGGAGCTGAGGGAGCAAGGAGTGTTTATTCGGGGTTGGATCTGAAGGAACAAAAACTGTTTATTCTGAGTTGGAGTTGTGCGAGCAAAGATTGTTTATTCGGAGTTGGAGCTGAGGGAGCAAAGAGTGTTAATATGGAGTTGGAATTGTTATAACCTGAAACTGGTTTTGTTTTTTTTTCTGGCATTACACTCCTGTGATATATGAGAAAGGTGATATTTGTTACCAAAAGAGCTGATATGATATTTGAATGAAAAAAGTAACAAATACTGGGGCTTCTGTAGTATGTTGTTTACAATTTTGACGATAAAAATACAATGACTCTAATACAGCTTTTCCCAACCTGGGTCCACATAGACTCCCAGGGAACCACAGAAGCTTTGGGGAGGTCCTCAAGTGGAAAAGGTTATTTCGGAGGTCCATAATGAAATATTATAAATAAATAATATTATATGTTAGGACTCAGGGGACCCACAAGCAAAAAAAAAAAAGGTTGGGAACCCCTGCTCTAATATTTATCTAAGGTAAGCTCCACCCTCCCCGTATTCCCCGACCAGTGAGTTTTGGTGAAAAGTAGTTAATTTTATCTATGTATATCGCATCATTAACTACAAAATAAGCACAAATGTAAACCGCGTACTACATTAACACCCAAATACTTTGTATCTCAAATTGAAGAAGAAAGGCTATTGCTAAGTTCTTTGACTGATATATTAAGAAGTTTCATACTGAAATATATAAAATGTTTTGGGTCCATTCCCTACACTTTTATATTCATTATTCAGTGAGTTTCTGAATTTGTCACTCCGGGGTCACCATTTAGTAAAAGTTTCTGAATTTGTCATTCCGGGTTCACCATTTTTAAAAATTTTAAAGAAAGGAAATCAACCAAACTCAAATAAATAGAAATAGCAATGAAAGGAAATCAACCAAACTCAAATAAATAGAAATAGCAATGAAAGTACACATAGATAACATATACTTATATCTACGTTTCTATTTTTAGAGTAGTTTTTGTTTTCATTTTAAGAAATTCTCTTGTTAAAAAATAAAATATATTTTAATTAAGTAAAATTTTTAATACCAAACTTTCTCATCTATGTTTTCATTTGCAATGCTTTATTTTCATCTTTTATTTTTGCATTCAAAAAATGAATATTTCAAAGTTTATTTTAAGAAACAAATTTTAATTAGTAAAGACTATTATTCTTTGTGTGGGCAAAAGTAAAAAACAAAAACTCGGGCTTTTATTTCCTTAAAAGGTAACATCGTTTACCTGAAATCACACACACACACACACACACACACACACACACACACACACACACACACACACACACACACACACACACACATACACACACACACACATATATATATATATATATATATATATATATATATATATATATATATATATATATATATATATATATATATTATATATATATATATATATTCTCTTCCTTTGGACAAAGGCCGGAGTCCTACCAATTTGCACTGGAGTGGGGAAAATAATGCATCATGGTCGTTAAAGGCCGACATGTTTAGATACACGGTGTTTGAAATAGTACAAGTCAAAGGAAGTTGTTAAAACAGATAAAGAGAGTGTGTTCCAGACTTTACCAGTAGAGTACATTTTAAGACTGATCATAGTGGTTAAGTCTGGGGTCAAAGAGTTGGACAGAGAAAGGATGAGAATGTGTAGAGAGGCGTGCCGGATGAGCTCTTCTCCAATAGCGATAGTATAGAGAGAGTGACACAACAATTCGACGGGCAGAAAGACCCTTGAGAGAATTAGTGAAGTGCGGGAGAGTTGATGAGATGAAAAGCCCTAGACTCCACCTTTTAAGGAGAGCTTTATGAGTGGAACCACCCCAGATGTGTAAGGCGTACTTCATACAGGGGCAAACAACGCCCCTATACAGAGAAAACAACTGGGGTGGCGTGAAAAAATTACGAAGGCGCCTCAGAACTCTCAAACCTCTTAAAGGCTTGTTTAGAAGAGAAGTAATGTGATTTCCAAGAAAGTTCACGAGAAATAGAAACACCAAGAATATTAAGGAAAGATGAAGGTTTGAGGTGTGTACTTTCGAAGAAGATATCATAGTTGTGGGAAGATTGTGTCGAGTAGAGGAATGGAGGGATTGAATTTTGGTGACATTGAAAACGCCCATGTTTTCTCTGCTCCGATTCGAAATACGAGAAAGATCAGAGGTTAGTTGCTCCAAGGCCACCATTCTAGTTTCAGTTAACTGCTGTTGGGAGAGGCCTTTCAAATTGAAAGTAGTAATGAAGGGTAGAGTGGATAGAAGATGAAGTAATAAAGAGAATGTCAGTATAAAAAGTTGAAAAATCGTTGGAGATAGGACAGAACCTTGATGAACACCATTATTAATAGAATTAAAGGATGAACGATGGCCGTTTACAGTAGCTGCTTTGGAACGACA
Source organism: Armadillidium nasatum (assembly GCA_009176605.1). Lineage (NCBI taxonomy): Eukaryota > Metazoa > Arthropoda > Malacostraca > Isopoda > Armadillidiidae > Armadillidium > Armadillidium nasatum. Next base: position 26,030 of record SEYY01001758.1, on the reverse strand, counting down.
GGAAAGGAAATTAGAGAGAAGGATAGACCTCGAAATAGGGAAGTTTAGAAATCAAAGCTTTGTGCCAGACTCTATCGAAAGCTTCCGATTTGTCCAGCGCCACAGCAAAAGATTCACCGAAATTCCGAAGGGCGGAGGACCAAGAGTCAGAGAGAAGGGAAGGAAGATCACCAGTAGAACTTTTCTTACGAAAGCCATACTTTCGATTCAGATAAGATTAGAAGAAAATACATCTTTTTCTTTACTCTAATTTATATACATATTTTCCTTAACTCTAACTGAAAATACATCTTTTTCTTTCCTCTAATTCAAATACATCTTTTCCTTTAATTGAAATGCATCTTTTTCTTTACTCTAATTCAAATTACATCTTTTTCTTAACTCTAATTCAAATACAAATTGAAAATACATCTTTTTCCTTACTCTTATTCAAATACATCTTTTTCTTAACTCAAATTCAAATACATCTTTTTTCTTTACTCTAATTTAAATACACCTCTTTCTTTATTCTAATTCAAATGTATCTTTTTTTTCTTTACTCTAATTGAAAATACATTTTTTCTTTACTCTAATTTAAATACATCTTTTTGCTTTACTTTAATTTATATACATCTTCTTCTTTACTCTAGTTCAAATACATCTTTTTCATTTGTCTAATTTATACACATCTTTTTCTTTACTCTAATTTAAATAAGTCTTTTTTTCTTTACTCTAATTCAGATACATCTTTTTCTCTACTCTAATTCAAATGCATCTATTTTCTTTACTCTATTTTAAATACATCTTTTTTCTTTGCTCTTTTTTAACATACATCTTTTTCTTTACTCTAATTTTCCTTTCGTAACAGTTTTGTTTGTTTCTCCATACCTTATTTATCATTTATTTCGTCAAACATCATTTATTATTCATTTCTTTCATCATTTTCTGAAGAATTTGTTAACAACATTGTATGCATAAATATATATATATATATATATATATATATATATATATATATATATATATATATATATATATATATATATATATA
>SEYY01001758.1:0-20000 GCA_009176605.1 Armadillidium nasatum | reverse complement strand
CACCAGAAATACACAAAATAATACATATCAAAACCAGAAATACACAAAATGATTCATATCAACACCAGAAATAGACAAAATGATTCATATCAACATCAGAAATACATAAAATGATTCATATCAACACCAGAAATATATGGAATAGATTCATAACACCAGAAATAGACAAAATGATTCATATCTACATCAAAAATACATAAAATTATTCATATCAATACCAGAAATACACAAATTGATTCATAACAACATCAGAAATACATAAAATGATTCATATCAACAGAAATACATAAATTAATTCATAACAACATCATAAATACACCTAATGATTCATATAAACAAAATAAATACACAAAATGATTCATAAAAAAACACCTGTGAATCTTTTTTTCCTTTTTGAAGGTTTAAACCATTTATAAACACCGAGAATGAAATAAATATCAATCTTCGAAATATAAAATCAAAAAAGTCAATCTTCGAAATAAAAACTTTAACAACAAATTGATATACATTACTGACATTATTATTATTATTATTATTATTATTATTATTATTATTATTATTATTATTATTATTATTATTATTATTATTATTATTATTATTATTATTATTGCGCAGCAGGCAGTAAATTACACCTCTATTTATTATATAATAAATAACTTTCCTGACGATATAAAAAACATATCAATGAAAAGGTTTTAAAAACAAAAAAAAATGTACTTAAATTCGCACACAGAAACTCTTTTTTATAAAATATTTGTAACGTTATAATACTATTATTATTATTATTATTATTATTATTATTATTATTATTATTATTATTATTATTATTATTATTATTATTATTATTATTATTATTATTATTAATTAATTATATTATTATTATTATTATATTATTATTTTATTATTATTATTATTATTATTATTATTATTATTATTATTATTATTATTATTATTATTATTATTATTTATTTATTTATTTATTCATTATTATTTTTATATTTTTGTTATTTATATTTTATTATTTAGTATTATTATTCATTATTATTGTTATTATTAATATTATTATCATTATTTTCTTTTTATTATTATTATTATTATCATTATTTTTAGTATTGTCAGTGTTATTTTTATTATGGATATCATTATTTGTCATTTGTATATTGGTTCTAACTGATTTTTACTATTACTCCCATCATTCTTAACATTATGAGAATTTACAGAATAAGGAATTTACACCATTTTCTTTTTTTTTTTTTATTATTAATATAAATAGTTACAATATAATTATTACTATTTACTATTATTATTATTATCATTATTATTAGTAGTAGTAGTATCCTTAATATTAATATTACTGATATTATTATCATTATTACTATTATTATTGTTACTACTATTACTGATATTATTATTATTACTATCATTAAAATTAATTTCGTCTACTATTTTGATATTATTTTTAGTGTTAATAATATTATTTTTTTATCATTGCTGTTGATATTATTATTATTATTATTATTATTATTATTATTATTATTATTATTATTATTATTATTATTATTATTATTAGAACAATGCAATATTTGTTCCATTAAATTTTATATGTATTTTAATCACTGGGGCTCATAGGAAACCACTAATTTCCGCAATATTCTTTCCAGGAAAATGATGAACTACCTTATTATTATTATTATTATTATTATTATTATTATTATTATTATTATTATTATTATTATTATTATTATTATTATCAGACATGAGTCTTTTACTTGATTTATTGGACTGTATCTGTTTGCAGGTGTATTCAAGTGAGCGACATTGGCGTAGGGTATGTTTCAACCATGTTGTCCTTGACTGCCCTCTTTCTGAGGTGGTGTTCACAAATCCGTGACTTTGGGGTCCAACATCTTGCCTCCATGAGGAATCTTCAGGTTTTATCTCTTGCAGGTGAGGTTGAAGAGGTAAACTATTTAAAAATTCCTTTCCAGCCATATTTGTGCTGTGGAATTGTAATCCCAATTTTGTTTTTCCTCGGGAACGATTTGTTTTTGGGGTGTCCTTCCTTATTGTTTAATTTAAAATTATTTAATTCAAATTCATTGTTTAAGTATTGGTCGTTAGTGGTTCGAAATTTTGTAAAAACAAGCAAGTAAATAAATAAGTAAGTATATTATTATTATTATTTAAAATAATATCTAAAATTTAGCCTGGTAACGCATTGTTAAGTAAAGCATAGTTCTGTAGTAAATCCAAATACTATAATTTAACTTCCTCAGCTAAACATTGAAGTCAGCATATTTTCAGCATAATTTGCCTTTTGATTATAAAACTTTAAAAACTAATCTTTGCAATTTTTAATGCTGACAATACAAAAAAAATATTTTGCACTTAAACTTAAAAGTATTAGTAACATATAAATATAATAAATATTCAAATTCTCAACCACTCACTGGTAGAGTATATTGGAGTCGGAATCCCCTTAGACAAATGTTCGTGTGCCATGCATTTATTACACTTACCGGTGATTATGCACAACCACCGATTTATTTTACCTTAAACTTGTTACAAAAATGATAAAATGGCAAATAACCTAGGGCAATGCCCGTTGAAATATGAACTGAAAAATAAAAAATTAATTGGTAATATTTCAAGTAAAAATATTTACAATCTAAACCAGAAATTCCCAACTTTTTTTATTTTTTATTTTTATTATTTTTATTATTTTTATTATTTTATTATTATTATTATTATTACTTGTGGACCCCCTGAGTCCTAAGTTTACGTATGTGGACATGTATTTTCGTCTTCAATATGTGTTTGTGCCTAATTCCTTGTATTTTACATTTATATATATATATATATATATATATATATATATATATATATATATATATATATATATATATATATATATATATATATATATATATATATAATATTAATATTAAATAATTTGTTTAAAGAACACTATATTCATTTGTCTCTTGTCAGCATCTGATTGAGGAAGCATTATTAATAGCTTCGAAACGTTACGCACGCAGTTTTTAATCTCTATTATTATATATTCCGCCATAATTATTTGATAAAATGTCTTAACGTTTTACTTTTTTTTTTTATAAAGTGGTTTTTAGTTAATAAATATATATATATATATATATATATATATATATATATATATATATATATATATATATATATATATATATATATATATATATATATATATATATATATATATATATATATATATATATATATATATATACAGGTTGCACCCTAATTAGTTCGACCGGCTTATCGTCGCTTGCCCAATTGAGGCACCTTCAAGAACTCGAGTTGACGAACTGTCCTGGAGCGACACCAGAACTCCATAACCACCTTCGTCTACACCTTCAGAAGTGCCTCATCATTGAATAACTCAATACTGAATTTGATGCAGTTTTTATTATTATTATTATTATTATTATTATTATTATTATTATTATTATTATTATTATTATTATTATTATTTATTTTACTGCTAAATAGTGTTTTCTTTTTATCTAGTATTTTATTTTTATGCTATATTTTATGCCTAATTATTATTATTATTATTATTATTATTATTATTATTATTATTATTATTATTATTATTATTATTATTATTATTATTTTTTATTATTATTAATTTTTTGTCACTAACTACTTATTTATCTAGCTTCTTTCTCTCTGTACATTTTTATGAATAATAATAATAATAATAATAATAATAATAATAATAATAATAATAATAATAGGATGATAATTAAATAATCTGCATCTCAAACTGATAGGAATATAATGCTAGAGAAATTTAGCTTTTAAAAATAAATTTTTACCGCGAAAAATGTTGCCGTTCTAACGGTTTTTCTTCCATCTTAAATAATATTCATTACAAATTATTGCTGACATGTAGATACACTGCAAAAAAATTGTCCTAACCAATCGTTGGGACAAGTGGCGAAAATGTCACTGTAAAATTTACAATAGAGAAAAGACATGTTAGGCATAAGAAAGTCGCTTCACCGATTTATTTTCTAATAAGAAAATAAAAAAAAAAAATTTGTTGTGACATTTTTGCCACTTGTCTCAACGAGTCGTTAGGACAATTTTTTTGCAGCGTAATAACACTAACAAATCGTTGGAACAAACGACTCAAATGTTGCAAATCGGTGAAGCTATTTTTCTATGAGGAACATGTCTTTTCTGTATTTGAAAAATTGTGACATTTTTTTTTCCACTCGTCCCAACGATTTGTTAGGACAAATTTTGCAGTGATCTGTCCAAAAAATGAACACATTTTCTATTATTATTGAATCCGTGTATCATTTCCACGTGTTCTGGGATTTAGTGTTATATTGTAAATGAGTGTTTTTCGGCATTTAGTGTTACACTTTTGTTTTCAATATTGATCACTGAAACAAATATTTTTTACACTTGAAAAAAGAAAGAAAAAAGAAAAAGAAAAAAAAAAAAAAAAAAAAAAAAAAAAAAAAAAAAAAAAAAAAATTCAACAAAAAAAAATTATTTTTTATTATTTTTAAAAAATTTTTTTTTTTTTTTTTTTTTTGAGTCACTCGGAAAGTATACTATTTCTTGGAATATTAAAAATGTATATATATTGCATTTATCTTTATTATACAACATTGTTTTCAAATATAATTGTATTGACCACAATGCGATAAAATTGAACATGATAGCATCTTACTCGGTAGTTAAGAAGAATGTTACCTCAATGATTAAAACCATAACTAGGGCAATATGAGTTTATAGTTTAATATCTAATTTAATATCAATTTCTTTTTCTTTCCATAAATGATATATATATTTAATAAACTAATGTTTATTATTATTTTAAAATTAAATTTACTTAAAATTTATGCTACTCATATTGGACAAAACATGTTAAGATCACGTTCTACAAAATTTTGCTGTTTAATATTTTTAAATTTAATATTTTTTATAGCTTATCTTAAAATCTCACAATCCCTTCATATTAATTTAAAGATTTTTATTTGTTTACTAGGAAAGGATTTGCAATGAAAATGTTAATATTTAAATATTATATTCAAAATTTTAAAATATCACTAAATTTAGGGAATCATATCTTTTTTTTTAACAGTGTCCCATAATTTTTTGAATGTTTACAATTGATTTAGTGACTGAAACTACAATAATTATTGGACAGATATATCATTGGTACAACTGATTTAGTGATTGAAACTACAATAATTATTGGACAGATATATCATTGTACAACTGATTTAGTGATTGAAACTACAATAATTATTGGACAGATATATCATTGCACAATTGATTTAGTGATTGAAACTACAATAATTATTGGACAGATATATCATTGTACAACTGATTTAGTGATTGAAACTACAATAATTATTGGACAGATATATCATGGTACAACTGATTTAGTGAATGAAACTACAAAATATTAGACAGATATAATCATGGGTTTCAGATCTAAGGGTCCCTGTTTAACCAGATATGAAATACCTTTAAATAATATGAGGATGGTTTAATGTCAATTCTAATTTAGTTTCGTCAAGGAAATTTTTTTTTTTTTTTTTTTTTTTTTTTTTTTTTTTTTTTTTTTTTTTTTTTTTTTTTTTTTTTTAAATATTTGGTAGATTTGGAGAAGGACTTTATTCATTTTTAAAGGTTTTGATAATTTTACAATATCAGTAAATAATGTACAGTATAGGACAGAAAAAATGTTAGCATCTATCATTTGGAAGTTATTCAAGACATATTAGGTCCAACAGGAGATCTTGTTTTGGAATTTTACAAGTTTTAAAAATTCTTACTCTTGTCTGTTAAATCAGACCTTCGCAGAGTGGAGATCGCGACCTCGCGAGATGTCTTTCTTTGTATTAGATTTTATTTTGTATTCTTATTATAACTGGAAAAGAGGATGGCAAAAAAATTTATTCGATGAGGAGGAGTCGCGATGAAAAAAAGTTTGAAAGGCCTGATAGCTATGATTGTGTGAATGGAGGCCTACCCATTAAAACAAAAAAGGAAGAATATTCAGTTATATTTTCCTAATAAGATATTTAAAACAAAGAAAAGAAATCTCAAATAGTTTCCAAAACCTTCCAAATGGCCAAGCGGTCAAAATTCCCAACCCATTTCCAACTGATAAAAAAAAAGTGTCTGGAGTATCCCGTCCTATAATACTGATATTCTCCAGGTCAGTTTATAATTTATTTTCAAACTGGTTATAAATACTACATTGTTAATATTGTTAAGGTAGTTTAAATTAATATAATCTTAAACCAGTTCATTTGCATTTAGCTTCACGAGTTGTCCTTTTCATGTCAAAAATTCCTCAAACTTAAATATCCTTTCAGGCACTCCTGATCGCAGAAATTCCTGATTTAAATACCTTTTCATATTCATAGAATTGATAACATCCTTTCAGAAAATCTTCAAATTGATATATCATGAAAGAAACTTCTAAATTTTAAATGTCCTTTCAGAAACTCGTCAAATTTAAATGCCCTTTCAGCAATTTCTCAAACTGATTTATCATGAAAGAAACTTCTCAAATTAAAATGTCCTTCCAGAAAGTCCTCAAATTTAAATGCCCTTTCAGCAATATTTCAAACTGATTTATCATGAAAGAAACTTCTCAAATTAAAATGTCCTTTCAGAAAGTCCTCAAATTTAAAAGCCCTTTCAGAAACTTCTCAAATTGATATATCATGAAAGAAACTTCTCAAATTTAAATACATTTTCAGAGACTCATCAAATCGATTTTTCATATCTGAAACTCCTCAAATTGTTATATCGGGAAAGAAACTCCTCAAGTTGAAATATCATGGCAGAAACTCTTCAAATTTAAATACCTTTTAATTAAAAAACTCCTCAAATTGAAATATACTTTCAGAAACTTTTTCAAATTGATATATCATGAAAGAAACTTATCTAACTGAGATACCCTTTCTGAACAGATTTTTCCTCGAGGTATTTAAAAAAAAATAAAATTTCTAAATACAAATTATGCATTACTTATTCATTTAAGTATACCCTAAAAATGGTTCTCGTCTTTCTTCTTTGTGCAACCAATCCAAGACAACCCAAGACAATAGCCATTTTGATTATTCCTCTTGGCGCTGAAGTAAATATAACATAAATAAAAATGCCAGTCATTGTAGTTACTAGTTTTATAGGGCATATATATATATATATATATATATATATATATATATATATATATATATATATATATATATATATATATATATATATATATATATATATATATATATATATATATATTATATATATTATAATAAAAATAAAATAAAAAAAATATATAATATATATATATATATATATATATATATATATATATATATATATATATATATATATATATATATATATATATATATATATATATATATATATATATATATATATATATATATATATATATATATATATATATATATATATATAATATATATTTAATAAATAGTATCTGTAGAGGTGAATATTATTTTTTTTAGCATGATACATAATAAGTAAAATAAAAGCTCTCCCTAGTTCTTCCACTTCAAAAATGAATCTATTATTATTATTATTATTATTATTATTATTATTATTATTATTATTATTATTATTATTGTTATTGTTCTGTGAATCTGTAGTTGCAACCTGTCGTAAAACCGGTATTTGTATAATTTGTGGCTTTTCAATCTTTCAAAGCTTCTGGAAGATCTTTCCATTGTAAAAGGGGAGACCATAGCGCTGTCCTAAAAGATGGAAGTATACCACCCTTCCATTGGGCATAGACAATGTTAGGATGTAAAAATTTCACTCCATGCAGTTGCCCAATGGATTGTCTTTTTCGCGAACATTATCACATCTTTCTGTGTAGGAGGGTCTAGGCTTGTCCTGTTGACACTCCTAGTTTCACACACTCGAAGTCACAACACCATCCCACAACCATACACTCTTTGACAAGGAAAAACTTAAAGCAGTACAGAAACCAAGAGGGGCGTATTCCAATAATAGCTTTTCATCCACCGCTCCCCTATGATGTCCTAGGAGTTGGCAGCTTCCTTCTTTAATTTCTGTAACATTCGCGATCTTTTCTAATTTCCTTTCTTAAGCATCAGCTCTCATCTTCTAAACCTCGGATTTTGTTCTTAACCGAAACTTGGATGTCTGAGTGCTACGATAGCGAATTCTCCTCTGTTTCTTCCAAGTTAAAAGTCAAAAACGGATTTTGCGCACATGTTCGCAACAGTGTTATTTATTCTTGCGTTTCTTTTCTTTCTTTGAGTTATTTGATCACCTCTGTATCGAACGTATTTTAACCATCCCATTTGCTTACCTTGTACATGGGCATTATTCGACATTGTATGGAGTATGCCTTACATATCTGAGGTAGTTCTAGACGTATTGTTTTTCTTGATAAAGTAGAGTCTAGAGCTGTTCGACTTCTCAATTTTCCTTCTCTCACTAACTCTATCCAATCTCTTTATAGCCGCCGTACTGATGCATTACTCACTCCTTCTACATGTATGGAGTATGCTCCACATATCTAAGGTGATTCTAGACGTACTAATTTTCTTGATAAAGCTGTTTTTAGAGCTGTTCGACATCTCAATTTTCCTAACCTCACTAACTCTCTCCAATTTTTTTTTAGCAGCCATATTGATGCATCGCTCACTCTATACTATCGCTGTAACAATAGATACTATTCTAACAAACTCTCCCTTCGCATAACTCCTGCATTGAAGATAGCTCTTGCGACTTCTCTTTCTACACAATTTTATGGTTATGTTAGGGTATTCATTTCCTGTCTTACTCTCTGACTCCAAACTGAACTGCCATGCTCAATCTTATATATACTCCGCAAGTATTCTGGAACACACTTCCTTTATCAATTTTCTAACCTTCTTTGACCTGCACACTTTTGGGACATATAGGCCATGGTTCCCTCACCCCCCCAACTCCAGTGGAATTTGGTGGCCCTGTAACCTTTGTCCACAAGTGGGGACAGAAATAAAATGTATATTAATTATTTCCTATAATTACTGAAAATAAAAGTTAAAATGTTTTAAAGACCATAAAATATGTTTTAAATTAGATTATTTTTAACGGTTGAATACGGAAATAAATCGAATTTGTGTTGCGAAGGTTCAAAGCTTGATTTTTAAAGATAATCTCTTAGGGATATTCCCCCTTTTTTTAGAGGGGAAAAGTTCTTGAAATATATTATAAAAAAAGTATGCCAGTTATTCTGATTATTTTATTGTGCATGTAATATAATTCCAAAATATCCCAGAGACAGACCAGTTTGGGTGTGGGGATAGCCCTGGAAAAAAAAAATCCAAGTAAATGGTCGGCACGTAATTTATAATACATGTTCTTTTATAGGTGGTCATCCTCAATATGGTATTCTTCAATAAGACTCTTGTACTGTAAATTGCATCGATATTTTAATATAAAATGTTTACGATTATTTACTGACATTCTGCAATACCGATATATTAAATCATTATTCATTATATATTAAATATTCATTTTGAATATCTCAATGTTAATAATTAATTTCTGATATTCTGCAAATTGATATTGTTAAGTGTATATCGATTTACTTCTTTAATATTTCAATATTAAAAATATTTTTGATTTATTGATTTTTCGTAGAATCGATATTTTTAAATCTGTATCGATATCCTTTATTGAATATTTATAATCGTAACCCTATTTTCGGGAGAATTACTTCTTTGATATTCTGTAAAATCGATATTGTCAAACGTATATCAATATACTTTTTTAATATTTCAATATTAAAGTTTTTTTTTTTTTTTTCCAGATATTAATAAGCTTGTCCACCTATTCTCCATTGCTTAATTCCTTTTATATTAAAATTTCTAGTACGTTCTTCGGCCTATTAGCTTTGAATGCTTTCCTGGATATCCCACATCTTTTGCGCATTATTTATTAATCTTCCTTCACCTGTATCGAACCTTCGTACTTGAAATGAACAGCGTAGGCTCAGCAACTTAATTTGGAGCATCATATAGGTGTGGCCCTTCGCGTTCCTACACTCTCTACTCCCCACCTATTTACTCGCCAGTTGAGTTATCTCTTTGAGAGCATTTAGGGTCTTCTCATTGTAATTATGACTCTTACTATATGTCACGACAAATTCAGGACGGAACAGAACATATTAACTATACTTGCTTTATATTCTTTGAAGTGTTCCTCGATTTTATCCTCCCAATGTCAGAAATACAAAATAGTTAGTATAATGATTATTTATTGAAAGACCATAAATATGGATTTATCTAGAAAGATTAGATTATCTGTTATAGACAGACTTAACTTGCCTGACAATATTTTGTAGCCACTGTTTACTAAGACTAATATTCGAATTTGTTTGCAGTGATTTGAAGGTAGTCCCAAAAGTCCTCTTGCTTTTTACTTAAGATTCTTACTTCTGTTCTGGATTCATACTAGGATCATACATACTCGCGCGCATGTTTAGTTATACATGTGTGTTGATGATATAAGATTCTCGTGAAAATTTTAATTTAGATCTTTTATAAGACTCTGAAAAAGGTAAAGGTTATTTTGCCTCGCATGTATGTATTTCGCTTTAGTGTTTATTTGTTTAGATCTTTGCGGAACGATCAAGATAAATATCGAAAATTCTCCCATCTTATCACTTCCACTCTCCAGAGAACACCCCGATGTTGTTGGGTGTGATGTAGGAGGATGTATCGGCTCCCTGTCGACAACCAAAACTTAAATGCGACTATACAAACGGAAAAATGAGATCTACGCTCGGAGTCCTAATTTAAATGAGTCAAAATTAAACAATCTCGTGTCCTTTTAATTCATAAGAGTCGTATAACGTCCTCCTTCCTACTTGAATGTTAGTAGGGTCCCTGATTGCTATAGCAGACTCTCATAAAGAGCGAATCTAGGATGCTGTCAAAACATTGATCGACATATAGACAAAGCAGAATATTTTTATGTACAGCATTTATAAATCCAATCTCTCATGTCTTACATCTTTAGAGTATGGTTCCCAAATTTTGCAATACTGACTCGCGATTATGCGCGGAATATAAATTCAAGCAACATATATTAGCGAATGGATAGTTAATGTATTCGAGTGTCATAGAACTACCTTTCCGTTTGTGATAAATAATCTCACAAATGTTTAAATAATATAATTTCTAAGATAATATCTAGCAACATATATAGTGTATCATAGTGTTAAACTGATACGCAATAGTGCTCGAATTCTTAACTATCGTTAAATAGGTGAGACCCATAGTTCTCATAGTTAATATCACAACTTTTTTCTCCATTCTTATTTGATTTCCTACGTAGAATCTGAAACTTATATTATTCTAAAGTCCTCTACGTATCGATATCATCAGCTTGTGGTTGGAGTGTGAGAGTGCGTGAACCCATATAATTCAATATTCTGAGGTGAAGAGCTGTGCAGGAAAGCATGGACATTCCTATCGTATTTAGAAATAAGTTCTAGAGATCTTTGAAAATGAATCGTGAATACATTATTGATCTCCCAAAAGCGGTATAATCATATAGATTCATTCTCAAATACTTTGTAATTAATTACTTTTGATTCAAAGTTGAATAGTAAAGATACTGAATTTTTAGTATTCTTATGTAGAAAAATTTATCGATGGAACGAGTAGACAATAAAGTCGAAACATCCGAATATTTTAAATCTATCGGATAAGGATAATACTCCACGGAACTTAATACAAGATCTCCTGTTATCTCGAATTTCCGATAATCTCCACATTATCTTATAGATAATACTGATAGAGAGTATTAAAAAACCTGAATTATTCGAAAAATAGGGCAACTCATATATTACTCTCAAGTGCTCGCTAAACATGTCAAAACCAATAACCTATACCACACATAGATCTTTATACAGATATGACAGTTTTACCTCCATAGTTTAAAATTTAATCTATTCTGTATTCTTTTTTTTACTTCATACTTTTACATTTATTTTTCATCAGGATCGTCATTTATCATCATGGCTTAAAGCTAGTGTAGGACTATCAAAATATAAATTATATAATCGTCACTTTTATTAAACTTATATCGATGAAAAAGATGTAATAATAAATAAATTATATTAAGATAATAAACTATCTTTAGGTTTAATAATGTAGAAAGATTGTTTAAATTTAATATTGCATTATTGGTATTATAGTCACCTTTCCATACACTTACTTGTTAAATCATCTCGGCTATATTATAATATTATATAGTCATTTAATTAACATAATCAATCATATAATTTATTTCACTAAATACTGTATATTTAATGGATATAGGCTTACATAAATAAAATATATAAAATAAAGTAAATAAAACCGATAATTATTGCTTTATTTTATACTTAATTTTATTACTATTATTATTAATAGGCCTACCCTATGAAGAGAGTATTGGAACCATTCCGACAAAATGGTGACCAGGAATTCCAACTCTAAATGTTGGTTACCTTGTGATTATAATATATGTCACTGTTAAATTTTTTATTACTTATTATAGTGTGCGCAGGTCCCTTTCGAATAATATTCTCCTCCCTTATTGGTTCACATAGCGCCAACAAGAAAACTCCCTCAGTATACAGAACCCAAACTGCAATAGTGACCATAGTTTCTCTTGAAACATTAAGCAAATTTAATATAGAGACACGCACATTCGCACCATCTCATACAACCATTTCCGTTTCCCACATAGATAGACAGCTGATCCTGTCGTCGAGTTTCTAATGAATAGAAGTGCCAACACTGTTACAAGGCTTTATGGCACTCGTAAGATTCAATCGAAATAGTATAAGGTAACCTGCGCTCTGTCTCAGTATTCACAAGAGTGTTAACGGCTTTGTGTCGCTCTATCCTCCCTTCCACCATTGATACTTTATATTAAACTATTTTGACCAAATCAAGTATACACGTCGTCTCGCTCTTTGCGATTGAGTGCATCGTGGTATCTCGTAGAATTAATACTAATATCATTACTCTCGTAAACCCTCTCATTAATACTATCATCCAAGATCAAGTTGGCTTGCTCTGTATGTGTCAGCTCCTCCAGATTATTTACGTACTCTTATCAGCATAAGTTAATATTTTCATTTATGGTAATGGTGGAGAGTTCATCGATCGCTATCCTCGAATCGTTGAGTAAGAGGAGGGATGGAAGCATCCTCAGGAGACAAGATATAGATTTTATCTCTTATTATATATATAATAATTATGATATATCTTTTCTACTCATTGTCGTCTACAAGTCATTCTCTACACTAGCAATCATACGATGGTACTATTTTTGACAAAAATAGCTCTTCTCTCTCTCTCTCTCTCTCTCTCTCTCTTCTCTCCCTCCTCATCTTCTCCTTCCTCTTTTCATTCATAATTTTCTTCACGGTTTTTCTACTTCTGCTTTGCCAAGCATTACAACACAAGCATTGACTAATGACAATATCGGAGCATGAATACTCTCCATTCAGCTAACTAACTATAAACAAGTGAATATTCATTGTTTAATATATGACTAATGAGGTCATGGGTATATTTATATTACTATTGAATTAATTTTCAATTAATGAAAATTAATTACGGGTTGAATATTCATTGTTAATGAAATATCGGGTTGAATATTCCCAATCACGTTACTCGGAAAATCTTTTGTGATTCTTTCCACAAAGAAATTGAACATCTTGATTAAACAATTTTTATTTCCATTATCAATATCTAGATTGAAACCATCATGAAGATCATTTGGATCGTTCCATGTTAAACGGTGTTATGGTAATCTTGCGAAATTCAAATTGACAAGGTAAGAATGTTTGAAACATTCAAGAATATTCATCATTCTTTAACTAATAAGGAAGGAATGTTTTTAAAATCCAATACCATTTATCATTTGTTAACCAATAAGGAAGTGAAGATTTTTAAAATCCAAAAAACATTTATCATTCTTTAACCAATGAAGATGGAATGTTTTTAAAATCCAAAACATATATCATTCTTGTGATAATTAAAAGTAAAAAGGAATTTAGATTATTATTTAAAAATCCATAAATAACTATTATCATTACTTTAGTTAGCCATATAGGAAAGTGGTCTAGCATTAAATTTATCTATATTAATCATATGAGTCATAAATAGCAAAAAACTGTCAAACTTGGACATCACATGTATTTGAATGATAACTTATAAGGTAAATTATTTGTTTTGTTTTATTTATGATAGAAGGACCTCACTCCGACGATATATAGGGGATTATCGCCGTCCTTCCTAAGTCAGAAGATGCAAATAAATATCTACCCTTACTGAGACTTAATACACGAGGGTTGTCATAATGTCCGCAATTTTGTTGAACCAGCAAAACCACACGACATATTAGTGGATAGCACTCCATTACTTACAGGTATAACGCTATAGGATTTGTCCTCATCTCCCCCTTTTGCAGGAAAGGGATTATATTAGATGTTGACAGATATTTGAATAAAGGCGCTTACATTACAAGTCAATACAGAAGCGTTCCGGATTATTACTGATTATAGTCTATATATCGAACAGAGAATTCGCCGAATTTGACCATTTTATCCAAAGTTTGAATTCACTACACTATGTTCCAATATGAGACGAGCTGAATAATTCTAGCACTCTCGACGGGAATAGCCTTTCTATAACTTGATTATGCGATCTATTAAGATCAATTATATTTCTCTCTCAGAATAGAAAGATTTTCATCATTTTTATTAAACTGCGTGGACGTACGCTGCAACATGGTTTTAAGTGTGAACAGTGTGTTTGAAAGACTGTAGGTATACCTACTTGCAGTAAGCAAGGTAGAACTAATAATGCTAATTATAACAAATTTAACAGGATCACTAGATAATAGATTTTACATAAATATATAATTATGTACGCATTGTTCAATAAAAAATTTAGACTTATATTATGTAACACAGGTAACATTTTAACTTTATTAAGTTGTTTAATTTAATCTTACATCTCTATAATAACAATTATTAACTTTTTGATTTATTATTATCTTAATCTTTTTTATAAATATATTGATTGTAAAGTACCTGCATGATACTGTTGAATTGGTTTTTATGTGTTACAGTATTGGGTATATACATAGCCTCGTTAGATTTACCTTAAATATACTGAAAGCAAATCTAGTGTATCTGTATGCCGTACGTAGCCTTGTTAGATTTACCTTAATATATTGAAAGCAAATCTAGTGTAGCTATATACCGTACGTAGCCTCGTTAGATTTACCTTAATATATTGAAAGCTAATCTAGTGTATCTGTATACCGTACGTAGCCTTGTTAGATTTACCTTAATATATTGAAAGCTAATCTAGTGTAGCTATATACCGTACGTAGCCTCGTTAGATTTATCTTAATATGCTAAAGACAAATGTAATGTAGTTATATACCGTACAAAGCTTCGTTAGATTTACCTTAATATACTGAAAGCAAATCTAATGTAGCTATATGCCGTAAATAGTCTCATTAGATTTACCTTAATATACTTAAGGAAAATATAATGTTGCTACACAATTTAAATAGCCTCTTTAGATTTAACTTAATGTAATTAATGTAAATCTAAATACATGGTGTAAATAAACTTATTAGATTTACTCTAATGTATACTTAAGGTAAATTTAACGTGAATATATGAACGGAATAGAGGATGAGTCTTATAACACATAAAAAAGACCCCAAAAATATATCTTATATATAAAGATTATATAGAGAAAGATTTTGGGTGTGTCTTACAACAAAATCTTGCAAGACTTACCTTAATTAATATACTTAAGGGAAATCTAAAATGGCTATATTCAGAATATGAACTTATTAGATTTAATTTAATATATTTAAGTTAAATTTAAAATGGCTATTTTCTATATATATAGCCATATTAAATGTAACTTAATATACTTAAGGTAAATCTGATGATGTTGTTATATATTGTGCAAAATCTCGTTAGATATACTTTAATATAGTTATGGTATATCTAATGTGGCCATTAGATTTACCTTAATGAACTTAAGGTAAATCTAGTGTGGCTTAAAACTGTAAATAACTTTATTCTATTTAACCTAAGTATATTATAATTTTGTAAATGTACTTGTAAATTTCCATTGGTGGGGCATACGTTTGAGTCATATCAAAATGAAATGTGATTAGGAGATGGAAGGAAGTGGATGTTTTTTGTGCCCATTTTTGTTTCCCCCAGCCCTCCCCATATATCTAAATGCTTTCAAAATATGTATATTTATCTGTTTTATATCTTAATTCCCTAAATTCAAAATTATGAAAATTTAACGTTTTTACGTAACCTTATTTGTTAATGTTTGACCCTTTTTCTTATACTGCATCTTAAATTTGACATATCTTCTTTAGCCTTAATAGGCTATTTTGACAACAACAACAACAACAAAAAAAAAGAAAGGCCCACTAAATATGGATGTAGATTTAATTTCATTTTGTGATTTTGGACCAAATTATGAACCAATGTTTCACATTTAAAAAAAAAATAAATAAAAATATTTAAATATATAAATATATATATATTGAAACTATTATTTATCCTTTAAACTTGGGGTATTGATTTCAATGTGAGTGATTACTTGATCGAGTTTTTTTATATTATTTTTATAGCTTGAAAGGATACGGACGTTTCGCGCTACACCTGACCACCATCAGATGAAAAGATAAATGAATAAATTTTTAGCCACTAATTTATTTATTTAATTTAGTTGTTTTATTTTACAAAAAATTAAATAAATTTTAATCACTTATTTATTTATTTAAATTTAGTTGTTTTATTTTACAAATATCAAATAAATGTAATAGTAATAAATATTAATATTTCGCTTTCTAGTCATGTCATGCTATTTCCATAAAGAAACATTCGTTATTATTATTATTATTATTATTATTATTATTATTTTATTATTATTATTATTATTATTATTATTATTATTGATCAAAGGTTATTTTATACTTCATATTGTTGCGAGATTAAAAAAAAAAAAAAAAAAAAAAAAAAAAAATGGTTACCTAACACTACAAAAATTGTCCTAACGAATGGTTGAGACAAGTGGCAAATATGTCTCTTTCTTCTCGATAATTACCAAGATTTTTGTAATATAATCCATAAAATTTCAAATACAAAAAAAGACATGTTACGCATAAGAAAAATAACTTCACCGATTTATTTTCTAATAAGAAATTAAATTAAAAAATTTGTGACATTTAGACCATTTGTCTCAACGATCTGTTGGGACAATTTTTGCAAAGTAAGCTTGTATTAGGCTGAAAATCTGCTTTTTCCCTTTGCTTGGAGAAAGAAATAGGTATTTTAGCGATGAATATCTAGTCTAGAAAAATCAAGGACTTATTTATTAGACTAATTAAATATTATTTAAATACAAAGATTATATCTCTAATCTTTTTTTTTTTAAAGCAACTGAATGGTTTTATAAGACAATTCGGTCAAGCTATAAAATATGATATTTTCATTAGTTTACAAGTTCAAATAAAAAAAAACTACTGTCCATAAGGGAGACCAAAGACTTCTAAATATTTTATTCAGAAGGAACAGTTTTTACATGATAAATCATAATCGTCAAAATTTAAATAATTAATAACACACACCACCGTTGTTTCACCATAAGAACATTTTTTCCTAGTACTCCGTTAACATTGTTGGCAAGAATACTTCAATATTTAAATACTTTAAAAAAAAAGCAGTAGAAACTAATTCTAACTAACACCCTATCGAGTTCTATAATTCTGAAAGCACTAATACAAATGAGGTAGATTATAGAATCAATAATCTTTCACTTGGTCCTCCCAATGAATATAACAACACTGTTGTTCTTTCATTTTTTTCTTAGTACTTCGTTAATATTGTGGGCTGGTGTACGTCAATATTGAAATACTTGAAAACGCACAACATCGTTCTTTCAACAGAAAAATATTTTCCTAGTACTCCGTTAATATAGTTGGCAGGTATATGTAGACGATAATGAAATTCTATATGAAACTACCAGTTCATTCTTATATCTGCATTTTTTTATCTATGTAGTATTAACCAATGATTCCTGAATTTTGTTTTTGTTTTTTTTTTTTGAGAGAGGACCTCACCTACGAGGGCATATGACGTCCTTCCAGGCAGACAAAATACTGCCCTTCAGGCCATCACGTGTTCAGAGCGAATGAAATACGTCCGCACGCAATGAGATCTCGTGATGTTCTCTCGATTCCTGAATTAATAACATAATTGGTGATGGACCGAAAGGTGAACTTGAGATATTATATTCCTGGAAAAGATTATTCACACAAAAACAATTATTTAACCCCACATCACCAACACGATACAACCTATTCTCTTTAAGAACAAAATACAAAGCGTGGATGTGGCTGGAAAGGAGGTACCACAAACAGCGAGTCAGGAGTTACTTATCTCCACTTAAAATTCATGTAAATACAAGGGGATCCCTTGTGCCACGAGTAAGTTAATCTAACGGTGGTGGAATAAGAGTAGTCAACCGTCTCTGAGGTAAAAGTCAACGTCATGATGAAGAGGCAGAAGGTGAAGAGAGTTAGAATGTAAGGTACACCTTATAAGTCATTTAGAATTTGATTTAACATTATCCAAAAAAGGAGTTGAACCGTATTCTCCCTCACTCCCAGATGTAAGAGAAGTTATCCAACCAAGGGCGAGTGAGACCATTAGATAATGGAACTCTAAAAAAAAAACTGAAAAGAAATTCCCCTTTCATTGAGTCTACCTTATCACATTTTATATGCGTATTTATTTGTTTATGCTTTATTTATTGATTCATTTATTTATTTGGTAAATCTATTGAAATTATGAATACAAAATATATTGAAAGAAAATGAATTTATCCTATTGAAGAGCGGTAGATCACTTTCATACAATTAAAACACTAAAAACCAAAAATTGTTACTATTTAAAGAGAGAGAGAGAGAGAGAGAGAGAGAGAGAGAGAGAGAGAGAGAGAGAGAGAGAGAGAGAGAGAGAGAGAGAGAGAGAGAGAGAGAGAGAGAGAGAGAGAGAGAGAGATGAATTGTTGTACACAAGTGACGTCATTTTGAATTTTCATAAATCATTATTTCTGTATAGAAATAATATCGATATTAAATTGAAATTTGATAAAATTCAATATATATAGTAAAAAAGAAAATTAATATGAGGTGAAGAGTAAAACCACCCACCACTCACGGGATAGGGGGTACAAGAAGCTTTTGCATTGTTGGTTTTTACTACACAAAAATGCTCTTCTACCCTTCAATATATTTTGCCTTTTAATTTTCAACTACTATTACAATTACCATTATTTATTTACCTACATATTTTTCACTTATTTATATTAGTTTACAATTTTAAATCATTTTCTTTGACATTTTAGAGAACTAATAAATTAAATGGGAAACTCCGACATAATTAAATTATACACAACTTTAAAATATATATTTTAATAACATATATATATATATATATATATATATATATATATAATATATATATATATATATATATATATATATATATATATATATATATATATATATATATATTATATATATATATATATATATATAATATATAATATATATATATATATATATATATATATATATATATATAATATATATATATATATATATATATATATATATATATATATATATATATAATATATATAATTTTTAATATTAATATAATATATAATATAATATATATATATATATATATATATATATATATTATATATATATATATATATATATATATATATATATAATATATATATATATATATATATATATATATATATATATATATATAATATATATATATGGCAGACTCCCAGTTTGAACCA
>SEYY01001757.1:30000-35342 GCA_009176605.1 Armadillidium nasatum | reverse complement strand
ATAATAATAATAATAATAATAATAATAATAATAAAATAATAATAATAATAATAATAATAATAATAATAATAATAATAATAAGAAATAGAAAGACTTAATCTAATTTCTCATATCTCTTTTCCTTAGAGCGGAATTATAAAGGCTATTCAGAATTTGGAAGACACTAGAGAGGAATTAAAGAGGAATTAGAGCGGTGTTTATGGTTTTCCCCATTGCCTTTCTAATGCAGCTCTATCAAAATATTTTCTCGACATTACATGCCGCTAGATATCTTTCAAAATTCTTTTTTAGCAGCAACGATTCGATTTTAAAATTTCTCTTGCTTAACACACACACACACACACACACACACACACACACACACACACACAACACACACACACTCCGCATGCACACAAAAAAGCACAAACATATATATATATATATATATATATATATATATATATACTATATATATATATATATTATATATATATATATATATATATATATATATATATATATATATATATATATCTTCTGTGAGGGCCAAAGGCAGAGAATACTATTTCAACTAGAGTTGGAGGAATGTCAAAATAAAAGATCAATTAAAGGCCGACATGTCCCTATGCACTGTGTTTAAAGGTGTGCAAGTGAAAAAAGTAGGAAAAATAGAACCTATTCCCAAAGCATCGACAGGGAAAATAGTCAACAGGTTAAATGGTCGACTCTTTTGAAAAAAATCTGACAGCCATTTTTCTCTTCAATTTAACGTGTCGACAATTTGCAGTATGTAAAAAAAAAATTTGTTTTTAGTTTTCATCGATATATAATCTATTATTATTATTATTATTATTATTATATTATTATTATTATTATTATTATTATTATTATTATTATTTTTTTATTATTATTTTATTATTATTATTAATTATTATTATTATTATTATTATTATTATTATTATATTATTAATATTATTATTATTATTATTATTATATATTAATATTATTATTATTATTATTATTATTATTATTATTATTTATTATATATTATTTTATTATTTATTAATTCTTCTTCTTATTATTATTATTTTATTAATTATTATTATTATTATTATTATTATTAAATTATTATTATTATCTTCTTCTTCTTTTCTTATTATTTATTATTATTATTATTATTATTATTATTATTATTATTATTATATTATTATTATTATATTATTATTATTATTATTATTAATATTATTAATTATTAATTGGTAAATGCATGCACACGAATATTTGTTTACGGGAGGTTCAGGCACACGTACCCTTGACCCGTGATTGGTGGTGATGATGAATGAAAGACCTTCGTACTTTAGCAAAACCAACATTTTTATGTGAAACTAATCCGTACTTTGAAAATAGCAAATTTAGTATAGGGCCTCTCTCATATATATATACATATATATATATATATATATATATATATATATATATATATATATATATATATATATATATATATATATATATATATATATATATATATATATATATATATATATATATATATATATATATATATATATATATATATATATATATATATATATATATAAATATAATAATTAATAAATTTAAACAATTGAAAAAATCAAATTTTTTTTTTTATTTCACCTCTGGTGGGCAAAGGCCGACATAGAGGCCTACCAATATTCCACCAGAGTTAGGGGGAAAGTCGGGAACATGGTCAAATTAAAGGCCGACATGACCTGATACACGGCGTTTGAAGGTGCCTAAGTCATAGGAAGTTGGGAAAAATAGATGAAGGAAGTGTGTTCCAGACTTTACCAGTAGAGTACATGTAAGATTGAGCATAGCGGTTAAGTCTGGGGTCAGAGAGTTGGACAGAGAAAGGATGAGACTGTGTAGAAAGACGAGTCGCACGAACCCTTCTTAAGTGGAGGAGGTATGCGACGAGAGAGTTCAGAAGAGCAGTGTCCATTGTAATAGCGATAGTATAAAGAGAGTGACGCAACATTTCGACGGGCAGAAAGAGATTGGAGAGAATTAGTGAGAGCAGGAGAGTTGATAAGGCGAAAAGCTCTAGACTCCACCTTTTCCAGGAGAGCTGTATGAGTGGAACCACCCCAGATGTGTGACGCATACTCCATACAGGGGCGAACAACACCCCTATACAGAGCAAGCAACTGGGGTGGTGTGAAGAAATACTGAAGGCGCCTCAGAACACCCAACCTCTTAGAAGCTTGTTTAGAAAGAGAGGTAATGTGATCTTTCCAAGAAAGATCACGAGAAAAAGAAACACCTAGAATATTAAGGAGAGATGAAGGTTTGAGTTGCGTGTTTTCGAAGAAGATATCGTAGTTGTGTGGAAGATTGTGGCGAGTAGAGAGATGGAGGAATTGAGTTTTTGAGGCATTGAAAACAACCATGTTTTCTCTGCCCCAATTTGAAATGAGAGATAGATCAGAGGTTAGTTGCTCCAAGGCCACCCTCCTTGCCTCTATTAACTGTTGAAAAGAGTAATGAAGGGTGGAGTCATCAGCATAGGAGTGGATAGGAGATGAAGTAATAGAGAGAAGGTCATTAATGAAAAGCAGAAAAAGTGTTGGGGATAGGACAGATCCTTGAGGAACACCACTATTTATAGATTTATAGGATGAACGGTGGCCGTCTACAACAGCTGCTATAGAACGACCAGAAAGGAAATCAGAGAGAAGGTCACAGAGAGAAGGATAGATTCCGAAAGAGGGAAGTTTGGAAATCAAAGCTTTGTGCCAGACTCTATCGAAAGCTTTCGATATGTCTAGCGCCACAGCAAAAGATTCACCGAAATGCCGAAGAGCGGAGGACCAAGAGTCAGAGAGAAGGGAAAGAAGATCACCAGTAGAGCGTTTCTTACGAAAGCCATACTGGCGATCAGAGATAAGATTAGAAGAATTGAGATGTTTCCAAATCTTCCTGTTAAGGATAGATTCGAAAACTTTAGAAAGAACGGAGGTTAAAGAAATTGGACGGTAGTTAGAGGGTTGAGAGGGGTCCCCTTTCTTCGGCACAGGCTGAATGAGCGCACGTTTCCAGCAAGTAGGGAAGGTTGAAGTAGAAACACATAGACGAAATAGTTTACCAAGGCAGGGTGCAAGCTCGGAAGCACAAGTTTTGAGAACCACAGGAGGGATACCATCAGGACCGTACGCCTTCTTAGTGTTAAGCTCAGAGAGAGCAGAAGTGACATCTTTAGAAGAAATTACAATTTTAGGCATAAATGAGTTGGAGGGGGTTGAAGGAGTAGGAACAGCTCCGGAATCGTCTAAGGTTGAATTTAAGGCAAAAGTTTGAGCAAAGAGTTCAGCTTTAGAGGAAGGCAAAACGGCAGTTGAACCGTCAGAAGATACTAGAGGAGGGAAAGAGGAAGAAGCAAAGTTAGAGTTGACATTTTTTGCAAAATGCCAGAAAGGGCGAGAGGAAGAGGAGCCAGAAAGATTATTGCATTTGCGACGGAGAAAAGAGTTTTTTAGTATCTCGAAGAATAGATTTTGCACGATTCCGGGATGAAATATAAGTTGCATGAGTTTCTGGAGTTTGAAGACGACGGTAATCCCTGAAGGCAGCATCCCTGCGGCGGATAGCACGAGAACAAGCAGAGTTAAACCAAGGTTTGTTAGGTTTAGTGGAAGGGAAAGAATATGGAATGTACGCCTCCATGCCAGAGAGAATCACCTCAGTTATGCGCTCTGCACACTCCGAGGACCCCTCCCACGGAAACAGTAATCATTCCATGGAAAATCAGAAAAGTACGACCGCAAGTCAGACCAGTTAGTGGCACCGAAATGCCAGAAACGTCTCCTCGCCGAAGGCGGGGGCCGTTCTTGCGGAAGACTTGAAGAGACAGGACAAGATACGGAGATAAGAAGATGATCGGATGAACCCAGAGGAGGAAAGAGTTTAACAGTATAAGGAGAAGGATTATAAGTTAGAAAAAGGTCTAGAATGTTGGGTTCATCACCAAGACGGTCAGGGATACGGGTAGGGAGATGCACCAACTGCTCAAGGTTGTTCTGGATAGAAAATTGGAAGGCGAGTTCACCAGCTGGATCATGAGAACTAGATGAAAGCCATTGGCGGTGGTGAACATTGAAATCACCTAAAATGATGATTTCGGAGAAAGGAGAAGAAGAAAGAATGTGTTCTATTTTGGAGTTAAGATAGTCGAAGAATTTTGGATAGTCTGTAGAGTTAGGAGATAAATAGACAGAACAAATGAATTTAGTTGTAGAGTTGCAAGAAAGTTTAAGCCATAAAGTAGAGAATTCAGAAGACTCCAAATTAGAGACACGAGAACAGACAACATCATTGCGCACATATGCGCAACATCCGCCTTTGGCTGAAAATTGAGGATAGAGACAGTAGGAGGAAACAGAGTAGGGTTTGCTGTCAGAGCACTCAGACACCTGAGTTTCAGTTAAGAACAAGAGATGAGGTCTAGAAGAAGAGAGGTGGTGTTCGACAAAGTGGAGATTAGAAAAAAGACCGCAAATGTTGCAGAAATTAATGAAAAACGAAGACCGTGCACCAGGGCAAGTCGGCATAGAGGTCTTGGTGGCGCCAACCCCATCACCGGAGGCCACCAACTCCCAAGTGGTGATGGGGGAAGGAGTGGATGAGGGGCTATGTTTGGAATCCGCCCCTCTTGGATTCTCCGAGGCAGATTTATGTTTCGCCATTTTGATTAATTTAATAGGTAATGTAAGTGTAAGCGTTTGTAAATTTGTAAGACACATGTGAAGAAGTAGGAAAGTTGTTGGAGCATAGGCACTCCAAGAGTGAGTCAAGGGTCAAGGGTGAGTCAATTTACACGTATATAAAAGAAAATTTAAAAAAAAACAATTTGTAGTTTTCCATGACATAGTGGTATGGTTTTCGACTCAAAATATCAACTAAAATTCCAACGGTTCTAATACTAGTCGGATGATTTATGACTTCAGAGGGAAGTGTATTAAATCAAAAATAGATGGCGAAGGAAATGTATAGTCATGTTGCATTTGGTACACGTGTTGTATCGTTCCCATGTTGTAACTAAATTTTTATTTTTATTCGAATAAAATAGAAAGGCATTTGGTGATTTCATATTTATTCAAATTCCTTTCTAATTCCTTTCTATATAGAGCGGCAAAAAACGCGTTTTTTGCCGCTCTATTAGAAAGAAATTAGAAAGGTTTGTTTTTGCAGTGTATAACTAATTATACCTGACATAACGTAACCTAATACTATATATATATATATTATATATATATATATATATATATATATATATATATATATATATATATAGTATATATATATATATATATATATAT
>SEYY01001757.1:5000-27500 GCA_009176605.1 Armadillidium nasatum | reverse complement strand
ATTTTAATGCTTATGTTACCTTTCCATTTATAGCTTTTTGTCAATCATGGTTAAATAAATGTTAACACATGCTTCTTTCTTCCGATTTTTTGGCTTACAACAAACTATAAACTTTCACTGGTGGAGTAGATATAGAGTCGCTACTATCGAAAGACAAATATCTATTGTGAAGTAAAACATTCCTATGGGAATATTAGAAAACGCACATTTGTTGACATCACTCATCTATTTGTTCATAAAATTTCGGAAATATTTGCAAACAGTCACTGTAGTTTTCATCTCAGTGGTTCCCCAAGACCAGTTTTAAGTACGTCAACAAAAGAAGTCTATGTCCTTAATTCGGACATGTTTAAGAAGAAGCGACACACCACACATATTATTATGGGTCTGTGGTTCATGGAAAAGTCCAGCTTCTAACTTTGCATCTGTCGTATTCCGCTGAATGTGTCATTTTAAGTACTGAAAACCTTTTAAAAAATTTTTCACGTGGGCTAAGTTTAGTTTGAATTAGTTGATGATGCTCAATATTTTTTTGGTATTCAACATTATATTCGTCAACAATGTTTACATGCCATAAATGCCAATCATGTTCCTTCGGGTGGTTCTTATTATTCCAATTCTCCATTCTTTTCTCATTTCAAACCTGCTCCCTCTTTTGCTTCTAGAGTTGCTTCTCGCCTTCAACTTAGCGATTCCACTTTTGCAGATCTGGATGGGATTTCCCAGTGGAATTACGGCAACCTTTTGAAAATTCTTCACATCTCCCTCTTAAAAACACCTTCTAACTGTAATACTTCCTTCGGCTGCTATATTGTCTGACTTATGAACAACAGAAACATTCTTGGAGTGATCGTAAAAAACAAGTTGTCGCGAAAATCTCATAACATAAATGTCGGAAAGGTGGCCTCAAAGTATCTGATTGTTCTGTTCAAGTTAGGAATTTTTACTTCAAAACAGTTACACCAATTTTATAAGGGCCTAATTAGCCCTTGTATAGAGTGTATAGAGTACTGTTCTTACATTTGAAGTGGAGAGGGGCTTATGTTAAACCATTTTTTTCGGGTGGGTGGGGTGGGAATGCTGCATCTAAGTCTAAGATATCAATAAATTGTCCAATACTTGAAACTCCTTGAACCTCTTTCTCAGCTATGTGGCGTTGGCGAACAATCTCTTTTCTTCAGGTACTACAACAACAAATGCTCTAGGGAGTTGGCATCTTGCATTCAACCACCAATGCGTTGTCCTCGTAGCACAAGGGACTCCTTACTTGATTATGAATGATGTGTTAATATTTCAAATGCTAGGCTTGCTCAACGTGATGTCTCTTTCTTTACAGAAACCTCTGTTCTGTTGAACTAAATGGCATTATATATTTGTTTTCCTGCGTTAGTCTTAGAATTGAGTGAATTTTCTTACATTTTTAAATTATGCTCCCTCCTCGAAAAGAAAAATGCCAATGAGTGGCGGTATATATATATATATATATATATATATATATATATATATATATATATATATATATATATATATATATATATATATATATATATATATATATATATATATATATATATATATATATATATATATATATATATATATATATATATATATATATATTTCAGATATGAAAAATGGTGCAGCTGCCGTACAAAACTTGAGAAATGGTTGACCTTTGGTTTTTGCTTTGCAGTAATATCATGTATTATAATCGCTACAGTTTTGTGTCTCTCCAAAACAACTGGTAATATAGTTGATGTCCCTCTTCGTCTATATATATATATATATATATATATATATATATATATATATATATATATATATATATATATATATATATATATATATATATATATATATATATATATATATATATATATATATATATATATAGATAGATAGATAGATAGATAGATAGATAGATAGATAGATAGATAGATCTTTATCGGCTTGAAAAATGCTATTGTATCGTTGTTTGATTTTAAAAGAATTTGTAAATTTTGTAGAAAATGACGTAAATATTATTTTACTGTATAATAATGTTGCTAAAATACTAGAATATAATAAACAAGCAAATAACATAATTGTAATAACGATTATAAAATGATAAAATCAAGATTTTGGAAGGAATTTAGGTACAGAAAATAATTCATTCTTCACTCCTAGTGTGAGATAGACGACTCGCAAGCAGACGATGTTTCAGGGTAAACATAAACTAATATTGTTGTTTTATTTAGTTTATTGAATGAAAATTTTGCTACTTGTCCACTTCTTGTGGGTCGAGGATACGGGGACGGAGCTCCCCCCCAAAAATGATATATATATATATATATATATATATATATATATATATATATATATATATATATATATATATATATATATATATATATATATATATATATATATATATATATATATATATATATATATATATATATATATATATATATAAATATAAAAAAAAAAAATTTTTTAACAATATTTCCGTCAGTTTTGACTCAATTTATCTCATCTACACTTTTCAATTCACTCACATATTAACCATTTTATTATATTTTTATATTATTTTTAATTTCTTATTTCAATTTATTTTAAAAACTTAAACTTGAAAAAATATTATTTACGTTTATTACACTACTATATATATATATATAATATATATATATATATATATATATATATATATATATATATATATATATATATATATATATATATATATATATATATATATATATATATATATATATATATATATATATATATATATATATATATATATATATATATATATATATATATATATATATATATATATATATATATATATATATATATATATATATATATATATATATATATATATATATATATATATATATATATATATATATATATATATATACAAAAAATACTCAAAGTTCCTGGTCTTTGATAGTCAGTATTCTAGTATTCTGTAGTTCTTTTCACGTTCTTTCCATATAAGAATTATTATTATTATTATTATTATTATTATTATTATTATTATTATTATTATTATTATTATTATTATTATTATTATTATTATTTCGTTAATTCATAGTTTCTATCACCCAAAATAACATTTAAATGAATTTAAGAATAGATTTCTCTTCTTCGAAATTTGTGGAGCATAGATTGAAATTTCTTTTTCAATGAAAAATTATGATTATGATCTAATCCATCTCAAATCAAGATAACAGAAGAATGAATGACTCGCGTAATTGAAGGTGTTGTTACGATACCTCTTGTGGATGATCCAACAAAGAAAGTTCCTAGTAGATTCCCCTCATACCTGTGATTTGCGAACCTAATTAAAAAAAAATGTAGATATACGCAAAGGTGAAATTGTACGTCGCAGAATAAAATATTGAACTAATAATTGTTCTTATGTAGGCTAAAATACTCATCTGAAAATGCAGTTTCATCATCCTGGGAAAAGAAATTCTTTAATAACAAAGATATGAAGAATTAAACGTAGGAAATATGTTTGAAAAATGAACTAAAATAATATGTCATGTTCTAAAATTTCTGATGTTTAGAAATAAGAATAAGATATTTATTTAACAGACAAGACTATACCTACCTCGATTTTATTATTATTATTATTATTATTATTATTATTATTATTATTATTATTATTATTATTATTATTATTATTATTATTATTATTATTATTATTATTATTATTATTATTATTATTATTATTTTTGAAGTAAATATCATCACTGCTGTTATTATTGCTAGTATTATCGTAGTTAACATCATAAGTAACGACTTTGTTATTGTTACTTGATTAATCAATATTTCTAGAGCTTTGTTATTCTAAAAATAACCTATCATAACTTTTAATTATTAAATAAATTAAAATTATATATATATTATATTTATATGTATTGAACATTGGGACTCAAAGGAAACCACAGTGTTTTCCCCTAGCAGCCCCTTTTCAGAGAACTGGACAGTTACAATATTATTATTATTATTATTATTATTATTATTATTATTATTATTATTATTATTATTATTATTATTATTATTATTATTGAATTTAGTAGTATAGGACCTACTTTTAAATTCTAAACCTGTAAATGTACCATTTCCTAAATAAAGTTTTGTGAATTGAATTATTATTATTATTATTATTATTATTATTATTATTATTATTATTATTATTATTATTATTATTATTATTATTATTATTATTATTATTATTATTATTATTATTATTTTAATGAAATATTTTTTCTAAAATTAAACTATTTTATCATCAGATACTTTTGAAAAGAAAGCCTTTGACTTATCTACTGAATGTGAAACGGAACAGTGTTTGTTAACAGGTATATATATATATATATATATATATATATATATATATATATATATATATATATATATATATATATATATATATATATATATATATATATATATATATATATTATATATATATATATATATATATATATAATATATATATATATATATATATATAAATATATATATATATATATATATATATATATATATATTATATATATATATGATATATATATATATATATGTATATATATTTATGTTCATTTTTCCTCAGTGTTTTGTTTGATCAATAATTCATATAATCTGTGGGGAACTTCATCTCCTATCCATATTTATGACGATGACTCCACCCTTCATTATTCTTTTCATTTTGAAGGACGACCCACTCGGCACCAAATAGATGATGCTGAGAGGGTGGTCTTCGGGAAACTAACCTATCATTTTCGTTTCTCTAGCTGCGCCAATGAAAATACAGTTACTTCATTTATGTACTCGTCATAATCTCAAATACAACAATAATATCTTCTTCGAAAACACGCTACTTATGTGTATTCCTTTTCTCGTGATTTTTTCTTGGACGGATCACATTCTCTCTCTCTCTCTCTCTCTCTCTCTCTCTCTCTCTCTCTCTCTCTCTCTCTCTCTCTCTCTCTCTCTCTCTCTCTCTCTCTCTCTCTCTCTCTCAAAACAAATTTCTAAGAAGTTAAGTGTTCTGAGACACCTTAGGAACTTTTTTTAACCGCTTCTGTTGGTGGTTCTTTATAGGGTGCTTGTTCTCCCTTGTGTGGAGTATGCATTATATATCTTTCCAACTTTCCCAAGCTCACTAACTCTCTTCAACCTCTTTCAAGCAATCGAACTGTAGCATCACTCCCCTTATACTATCACAATTATAATGAATACTGCTCTACTGATAGTCGTATACCTCCTCCTTTCAAGAGAGCTAGTGCTACACACTTTCAACACAGTCTCATCTTTCCAGTGTCCAACTCTCTGACCCCAGAAATAAAAGCTGTGCTGAATCTAAAATGCAATACTCTGGTAAAAGCTACAACACGATTCCTTTAACTTTTTTTAACGTAATTTGACTTGCATACTTTTATTTGACCTTGATTTCCGTTTTTTCACAACCGTTATATATATATATATATATATATATATATATATATATATATATATATATATATATATATATATATATATATATATATATATATATATATATATATATATATATGCTATTCCTCCTCCTACAACCCCCTCCAACTCATTTATGCCTAACATTGTAATTTCTTCTAAAGATGTCATTTCTGCTCTCTCTGAGCTTAACACTAAGAAGGCGTATGGTCCTGATGGTATTCCTCCTGCGGTTCTCAAAACTTGTGCTTCTGAGCTTGCACCCTGCCTTGGTAAACTATTTCGTCTTTGCCTTTCTTCTTCGATCTTCCCTTCTTGTTGGAAACGTGCGCTCATTCAACCTGTACCGAAGAAGGGGGATCCCCTCTCAACCCTCTAACTATCGTCCTATTTCTTTAACCTCCGTTCTTTCTAAAGTTTTCGAATCTATCCTTAACAGGAAGATTTGGAAACATCTCAATTCTTCCAATCTTATCTCTGATCGCCAGTATGGCTTTCGTAAAGGACGTTCTACTGGTGATCTTCTTTCCCTACTTTCTGACTCTTGGTCCTCCGCTCTTCGGGTTTCGGTGAATCTTTCGCTGTGGCGCTAGACATATCGAAAGCTTTCGATAGAGTCTGGCACAAAGCTTTGATTTCCAAACTTCCCTCTTTCGGAATCTATCCTTCTCTCTGTGACCTCCTATCTAATTTCCTTTCTGGTCGTTCTATAGCAGCTGTTGTAGACGGCCACCGTTCCTCCTATAAATCTATAAATAGTGGTGTTCCTCAAGGATCTGTCCTTTCTCCAACTCTTTTTCTAATTTTCATCAATGATCTTCTCTCTATTACTTCGTCTCCTATACACTCCTATGCCGATGACTCCACCCTTCATTATTCCTTTCAATTTGAAAGACGTCCCTCCCAACAGCAGTTTATTAGACGCAAGAAGGATTGCCTTGGAGCAACTGACCTCTGATCTATCCCTGATTTCAAATTGGGGCAGAGAAAACATGGTCGTTTTCAATGCCTCAAAAACTCAATTCCTCCATCTTTCTACTCGACACAATCTTCCACACAACTATGACATCTTCTTCGAAAACACTCAACTCAAACCTTCATCTGTTCTCAATATTCTCGGTGTTTCTTTTTTCTCGTGATCTTTCTTGGAAAGATCACATTATCTCTCTCTCTAAACAAGCTTCTAAGAGGTTGGGTGTTCTGTGGCGCCTTCGTAGTTTTTTTACGCCACCCCAGTTGCTTGCTCTGTATAGGGGTGTTGTTCGCCCCTGTATGGAGTACGCCTCGCA
Source organism: Armadillidium nasatum (assembly GCA_009176605.1). NCBI lineage: Eukaryota > Metazoa > Arthropoda > Malacostraca > Isopoda > Armadillidiidae > Armadillidium > Armadillidium nasatum. Next base: position 20,733 of record SEYY01001757.1, on the reverse strand, counting down.
TATCTGGGGTGGGTCCACACATACAGCTCATCTTGAAAAGGTGGAGTCTAGGGCTTTTCGTCTTATCAACTCTCCTGCTCTTACTAACTCTCTCCAATCTCTTTCTTCCCGTCGAATTGTTGCGTCACTCTCTCTATACTATCGCTATTACAACGTTGCTCTTTGAACACGTCGCATACCTCCTCCACTGAGAAGGGCTCGTGTGACACGTCTTTCTACACAGTCTCATCCTTTCTCTGTCCAACTCTCCGACCCCAGACTTAACCGCTATGCTCAATCTTACATGTACTCTACTGGTAAAGTCTGGAACACACTCCCTTTATCTGTTTTCCCAACTTCCTTTGACTTGCACACTTTTAAACGCCGTGTATCGGGTCACGTCGGCAATTAGCGACCCCGAATCCGATTGCTTCCCAACTCCGGTGGATATTGGTAGGCCTTGGGCCTTTGCCCACCGGAGGAGACATAAAAAAAAAAAAAAAAAATATATATATATATATATATTATATATATATATATATATATATATATATATATATATATATATATATATATATATATATATATATATATATATATATATATATATATATATATATATATATATATGAAGGTATTCCTCCTGCGATTCTCAAAACTTGTGCTTCCGAGCTTGCACCCTGCCTTGGTAAACTATTTCGTTCTTGCCTTTCTTCTTCTACGTTCCCATATTGCTGGTAACGTACGCTCAGTCAACCTGTGCCGAAGAAGGGAGACCCCTCTCAACCATCTAACTATCATCCTATTTCTTTAACCTCCGTTCTTTCTAAAGTTTTCGAATCTATCCTTAAAAGGAAAATTTGGAAACACCTTAATTTTTCTAATCTTATCTCTGATCATCAGTATGGCTTTCGTTAAAGAGCGTTCTACTGGTGATCTTCTTTCCATACTTTCTGACTCTTGGTCCTCCGCTCTTAAGGGTTTCAGTGAATCTTTTGCTGTGGCGCTAGACATATCGAAAGCTTTCGATAGAGTCTGGCACAAAGCTTTGATTTCCAAACTTCCCTCTTTCTGAATCTATCTTTCTCTCTGTGACCTTCTCTCTAATTTAATTTCCTGTCGTTCTACAGAAGTTGTTGTAGACGGCCACCATTCTTCCTATAAATCTATAAATAGTGGTGTTTCTCAAGGATCTGTCCTATCTCCAACTCTTTTCCAATTTTCATCAATGACCTCTCTATTACTTTGTCTCCCTTACACTCCTATGCCGATGACTCCACCCTTCATTACTCCTTTCAATTTGAAAGACTTCCCTCCTAATAGCAATTGATAGATTCAACAAGGATGGCCTTGGAGCAATTGACCTCTGATCTTTCTTGTATTTTTAATTGGGGCAGATAAAACATGGTCATTTTCAGTGCCTCAAAAACTCAGTTCCTCCATCTTTCTACTCGACCCAATCTTCCACATAACTATGATAACTTCTTCGAAAACCCTCAACTCAAACCTTCGTCTGTCCTCAATATTCTTGGTGTTTCTTTTTCTCGTGATCTTTCTTGGAAAGATCACATTATTAAAGAGGTTGGGTGTTCTGAGGCTCCTTCGTGGTTTTTTTTACGCCACCCCAGTTGCTTGCTCTGTATAGGGGTGTTATTCGCCTCTGTATGGAGTACGCCTCTCACATCTGGGGTGGTTCCACACACACAGCTATTCTCGAAAAGGTGGAGTTTAGGGCTTTCGTCTTATCAATTCTCCTGCACTTTCTAACTCTCTCCAGTCTCTATCTTCCCGTCGAATTGTTGCACCACTTTCTCTATACACTCACTACAACAACGGACATTGCTCTTCTGAACTCTCACGTCACATACCTCCTCCATTGAGAAGGGCTCGTATGACACGACTTTCTACAGTCTCATCCTTTCTCTGTCCTACTCTTTTAACTATGTACTCTACTGGTAAAGTCTGAAAGACACTCCTTTTATCTGTTTTCCTGGCTTCCTTTGACTTGCACACTTTTAAACGCCGTGCATTGGTTCACGTTGGCCATTGGCGACAAGATTCCGAATATTACCCAACTCTGTTGAATATTGGTTGGCATCCGGCATTTGCCCACCAGAGGAGATATATATATATATATATATATATATATATATATATATATATATATATATATATATATATATATATATATATATATATATATATATATATATATATATATATATATATATATTTACGGGAACCATTAAATTAAACGATAAAAGATAAAACACTAAGACATTTTAACAAAGAATTTAAAATGGAAACTAATAGAAACTGGCTAAAACATGGGTATAACGTTTCGAAGCTATTAGGCTTCCTTATTCGAACGCCTCTAAAAGATGAATGACAATAAAGAAGCTCCAAGCCAGCGAACTAAAGAACAAAAAGGCAAGGGCAAGAATTATTAAAAAAAAGAAAGGGACACAACAAGAGCCAAGCTTGTCAACGCTGTTTAAATAAATTCTTTAAAAAAAGAAAATTGTAAAATTGTCAAACTCGAAAAATCCCGAGGACAAATTAAAATTATTTTTATATTTTCTATAAAAAAAAGACTCTCTACCAATCTGTTGATTTTTTCTGATTTAGACCAAAAAATAAAGGAAGACCCTATTCCAAGCTATAGAATGATGTTCTGTTGTATGGTTGAATAAAGAATTGCTAACATTAAAACGTCTAACGTCCGCTTGGTATTGAGAAATGCGAAAAGGGAACGACTTCAAAGTTTCTCCAAAATAGACTCTGTTGCAAGTATTGCAAGGAATCACGTAAACTCCACCTGTTCGTTCAATATTGGTGGTATTATTATTAATCAAAGAGGAAAACAATGTGTCCGGAAACGTAAATATAAGAAAGACTTCACAAATATTTCTCACAGTAAACCTAAGTTCTAACAAAGATCTAGCATATGGGACAATAAGTCTATTGGGAAGCAATTCACGAGGTTGTGAAACATTAATGTTATAAAAACGGATACGAGCCTTGCGATGTTGTTTGTATATAAAGTCATATGTAAATCCGAGATTAAAGAAATTGTTGGTAAACATATATTAATTCATCATCTAAGTAAATAGGATCAGAAAGATTCAGTGAGTGAAGAAAAGTGTTAAATATTATATTTTGTTTAATATAATCTGGGTGTTCCGAGTATGAAAAAAAAAACAACTTTTGCATTCATACTCGGAACACCCAGATTATATTAAACAAAATATAATATTTAAAAAAATATATATAATATAATAAGCGCAACCTCCCTCTACGGTGGATTCTGTTGAGGGGAGAGGCCCCTTTGGCTGTCCTCCGTGGGTGGTACCCATGTTCTGCAAAGCGTCGGGGCATGGTATCCGTGCCCACACTGGTACCATGCTCAATCTGTAACTGGGTCTGAGAGTCTTGTGGTGTGGCATGGTGATCACGGCATGCCCCCAACCGTAGATATCTGTCTTCGACGGCCGTTGTTGCACGTGGCCTGCCTTGGTCAGCCCACCTTGCTTGATCATGTGTCGCTTCGTACCTTTGTGCCACCTTTGCAATGGTGGTATGGGTCACACAGAACCGTCGGCCCAGTTCGCGTTGTCCGTACCTTTCTGCCGACTGCTTGGTAATAGTGACGCACACATTGCGTGCCAAACGACGTCAAGCCTTCTCCATAGCTCTTGCATAAACTTTAATGGTGGAATAGTCTTGAATGCTACCGTACCATTGAAGTACCCTATCTAGACATGTGACATAGCGATTTGGTTGTTTCGCCCTTTTTCCGTATAGCGTCGATATCGCAACTCAGGAGCACCCAACGCTACTAACCTGCAATGTGTGGGTAGGTATTGGCACAAACCTAACAACACTGGCACACAATAGTCTACATGCCTGCCAGCCCCACTGATCATCGATTTTGTTGGTGGTGCGTTAATTTTGCTGAGTAGCATGTATATATATATATATATATATATATATATATATATATATATATATATATATATATATATATATATATATATATATATATATATATATATATATATATATATATTATAACTGCTTTATTTTATCTCTAAGGATTTCTTTTTATACTCGCACAAAGGTCTCCGTCGGGGGCACGGAAGTCTTTATTACCACCACTATATATATATATATATATATATATATATATATATATATATATATATATATATATATATATATATATATATATATATATATATATATATATATATATATATATATATATATATATATATATATATATATATATATATATATATATATATATATATATATATATATATATATATATATATATATATAACAGCAGCGGAATTTTCACATCTCATAAATAAAGATGAAGTTCCTTGTTCAGACTTCTATTCATTTGCCTGTGGAAATAACACCGTGATTCCATCACCTTTTTATGATGAGATCAACGATCCCTCTTACTTGACTCGAATTCAAAAGGAAATGAGGAAAAAGGCAGATAAAATGGGTAGTAAAGCTGTAGAAGTAGCAAGAAATTACTTCAAAAAGTGTGTACGTGAAAGTAAGTAGCAAAAGGGCTGTCATTTTCGATTTTAGAAGCTCCGCTATTTTCCCAGTATACTCTTTAAGACTGATAATAATGCGTTAACTTTCAAATACCAGAATCAAACTTTTGTTTATTTTTATATACAAGTATCTAGTAAGAGATTTTCTCAGAATATATCACCGATTTTTGAACAATATATGATGTTACGCTTTACAGTTCTTCCTACATAAACTTATATCTTCAATTTATTTTCAGAAGAGTCAAAAAATGATGAACTCAAATTTCTCAGAGGTGTGATCGACAAGCTTTGTAGGCTGGCCTCTTATTAAAGGTAGTAACTGGACCACTAATAACACCTACAATAATGTTACATTACAATACAGTCGAAAAGGTTTCTCCACGGATTATCTTCTAAAGTTCTCATCGAAACCCGATCCTAGGAATACTTCTCAAAATATTATATATGTTAGTATGCTCATATATATATATATATATATATATATATATATATATATATATATATATATATATATATATATATATATATATATATATATATATATATATATATATATATATATATATATATATATATATATATATATATATATATATATATATATATATATATATATATATATATATCAGCACTTTTAGTTTTTACTTCCGGTTCCCATGCTCTTGTGCTTTTTCTAGGTTTTTCTAGCTTTTTCCTAGTATTTTTTTAGCAATAGCACGTGCCTTCAGGCACGCGCCACCCTTTCTTAGGCCCCACTCAACTAGGGACAAGGGGAATGCCAGTGTCAAGGACAGCTGTCATTGAAGGTAAGGCCTTAATGCAGTGACACTTGGCAACATTGCAATGACGGGGATGACCTCACACACGTGTGCGCTTGTGCAAACACACTTACCTAATCCTGTGACGTCACGGCACTGGATCATCTTGACACTATGACGTCATCCATCCATCATCTTATTTTTCATCTTTCATGATTCTATCATCACGTGGTTTCCGTAATCTCGGATTTCATGATGTGGTTTTTAAATTTTCCCGCCATTTTCTTGACTTCATTTTAGCGCCATCTATTGAGTGAAAATCAAACTTCCAAATATATCGAGACAGAGATTCGATCTCGGGATCTCATGAATGGAAATCTATAATGTTACCAACGAGCCAAACTGGATCTTTCCTTAGGAAACAAAATCTGCTCAATTTACGTGCAACTTTTTGCCTTCTTTCTCTCATATTTTTCCTTTGTGACTTTTGATAATTTATTACTTCGGTGATTATATAATCATGCTTACGTCATCGATTATATAATACAATTTTTTCATAATGTTTTATATAAAATTTTTTTATTATAGTTATTACATAATATTTTTAAAATTTATATAACTATTGGCATCAAAGAAATATCTTTATCATACTATTATTATTATTATTATTATTATTATTATTATTATTATTATTAATTATTGTGACGTCACACATTTCTTCTCCTGATATATATATATATATATATATATATATATATATATATATATATATATATATATATATATATATATATATATATATATATTATATATATATATATATATATATATAATATATATATATATATATATATATATATATATATATATATATATATATATATATATATATATATATATATATATATATATATATATATATATATATATTAGGGATGGAGTGAAGTATCGGTATCGGTATCGGTATCGGTATCGATTAAAAATGACCGATACCCGATACTAGATTTTTTTTTCACTTTGGCTTACATTTTTTGGAATGTTCAATTTCCTCGACTGTAAAGTTTCGAATACCACGAAACATTGTGTTTCTTGATTTTCCAAATTTTCAATTAATTAATTACTAATTAATCGTTAATTACAATTTTTTGGCTTATATTCTATATCTCTGTAACTGTAGTTCCGGTTTTGGTCAAATTAGAACAGTTAACTCTTTCTATAACATAGAACAACTTGTTATTCTTAATTGTTCATTATTTAATTACTTAATTAATTAATTAAATTATGTAATATTTTATTAATATTACCTAATATTATACCTAATTTTGAAACGTCGTTTCCCGATAATTTTGTTTCCAGAACATTGATATGTTGCTTTCCACTAGAAGTTTATTTTTTCAAATGCACAAAATTGTTTTTGAATTTATTTTCACGCCATTTACTTCTTACCATTTGGTTTGTTTTCTTAAATATTTTATTTTTATTATTTTAATCCTTAATTAATCCGTTAGTAACATATTAAGATGGTAAACTATATATATATATATATATATATATATATATATATATATATATATATATATATATATATATATATATATATATATATATATATATATATATATATATATATATATATATATATATATATATATATATATATATATATATATATATATATATATATATGTGTGTGTGTGTGTTGTGTGTGTGTGTGGGGGGGGATGTAGCGCCGTCCAAAGCAATGCAAGTACCCTCCATTGGGCATAAACCGGGGAGTGACAGTATGGTCAAGACCATTCCGTTTCACTCCGTTGCCCTTTGGTTGGTTCCTTTTCGCGTTTCACCTTCTCAGAGGGTCTGTACCCTCGCCTCATATTGGAGTGTCTATGCTCCCACTTCTCCTTCCCCCGACTCCCTTCTCATGTTCCAAATTTACAAGCGCTTATTCGTACATTACCTTTATAAAAAATAAAAAATAAAAAAAATAAAATATTGGTGAAACTCAAAACTGTGGGAATGGACCCTCGGAGTTTGCAGAGATAATTGCTACTAAAGTGATACTCCATGGCATGGAGGCGTACATTCCATATTCTTTCCCTTCTACTAAACCTAACGAACTTTGGTTTAACTCTGCTTGTTCTCGTACCATTCTCCATAGGGATGATGCCTTCAGGGATTACCGTCGTCTTCAAACTCCAGAAACTCATTCAGTTTATATTTCATCCCGGAATCGTGCAAAATCTATCCTCTGCAACACCAAAAACTCTTTTCTTCGTTGAAATGCAATAATTACTTTGGTTCTTCTTCACGTCCTTCTTGGCATTTTGCAAAAAATGTAACTCTAATTTTGCTTCTTCCTCTTACCCTCCTCTAATATCCTCCGACGCCATATTACCTTCTTCTAAAGCTGAACTATTCGCTCAGACTTTTGCCTCTAATTCAGCCTTAGACTATTCCGGAGCTACTCCTCCTTCTTTAACTTCTTCCATCTCATTTATGCCTACAATTTTCTGCTCTCTCAGAGCTTAACACTAAGAAGGTATATGGTCCTGATGGTATCCCTCATGAGGTTCTCAAAACTTGTGATTCTGGGCTTGTACCCTGATTTGGTAAACTTACTTCGTCTCTGTCTTTTTGCTTCAACATTCCCTTCTTGCTGGAAACGTGAGCTCATTCAGCCTGTGCCGAAGAAAGGGAACCCCTCTCGACCCTCCAACTGCTGTCACATTCTTTAACCTCCGTTCTTGTTAAAGTTTTCGAATCTCAATTAGAAGTATCTCAATTCTTCAAATCTTATCTCTAGTATGACTTCCATAAGAAACGCTCTACTGGTGATCTCTTTCTATTCTCTCTGACTCTTGGTCTTCCGCTTTACGATATTTCGGTGAATCTTTTGCTATCGCGCTGGACATTTCGAATCCCTTCGATAGAGACTGGTGCAAAGCTTTGATTTCTAAACTTTCCTCTTTCAGAATTTGTCCTTCTCTTTGATTTTCTTTCTGGTCGTTCTATAGCTGCTGTTGTAGACGACCACCATTCATCCTTTAAATCTGCTAATAGTGGTGTCCTATCCCCAAAGCTTTTTAAACTTTTAATTAATAATCCTCTCTATTACTTCATTACCTATCCGATCCTATGCTGATGATCTCACCCATCATTACTCCTTTCAGTTTGAAAGGCGCCCCGCACAGTAACAGTTAATTGACGCTAGGATGTTGGCCTTGGAATATATATATATATATATATATATATATATATATATATATATATATATATATATATATATATATATATATATATATATATATATATATATATATATATATATATATATATATATATATATATATATATATATATATATATATATATATATATATATATATATATATATATATATATATATATATATATATATATATATATATATATATATATATATATGGAGCCAAGATAGAGAGAAGTTAGGAGAGATGATAAGAAGTTTTGCTGAAAAGCTAAAAGAGGTGGAATTGATCGTGAACGCTGAAAAGACAGAACTGTTAATAATTAGAAGAGAGGAGGAGGGAGAGGAGCTTGTGCTGAAGGTGCATGGCGAGGAGGTGATTGTGGTAGAGAGATGTGAGTATTTGGGAGGGGAAAGTATTCACAAGGGATTTCACAGATTTAGACGGAGGCGAGTGCTGGCCCCACTGACAGGCCCCTAGAGCCTTACTTGGATCGGATATATATATATATATATATATATATATATATATATATATATATATATATATATATATATATATATATATATATATATATATATATATATATATATATATATATATATTCTTAACAGTTAAAAATTGGTATCGGTATCGGTATCGGTAAAAATTTTGGTATCGCTCCATCCCTATATATATATATATATATATATATATATATATATATATATATATATATATATATATATATATATATATATATATATATATATATATATATATATATATATATATATATATATATATATATATATATATATGTGTGTGTGTGTGTGTGTGTGTGTGTGTGTGCGTTATTATTATGACGTTATTACCATCACGTGACTTTGATTCCGGCAGACTCGGAGATAAAATTGGAATCCTTATGGCCTCCTGTTTCGTATACGTCATGAACCCTCTAATGCGTAATCGATGTGGTGGCAGAGTCGCGCTAAATCATACCCACATATACGTGATATAAGTAAATAAATATATACGACAAAGAGGTATCGGGAAAATTTTTATTATTTCACTTATATGTATCAAGGTGTATATGGCAATGAGATGCCAGATACTTCTTTTACATTTAAAAATGTGCCACTTTGAATTATCTAGCAGTTTTTAAATACATAACATATTAATAATTAAATGTACCCAACACTGAATTCCTATACTAGTCTCTTTTATTCATCTTTTATATATTTTACAAACATATATAACCGATATAAAAATGATAGAAACTAATTTGGTCAGACTTCGGTTTAAACATGCCACATATCTTAAAAACTACTCAACGTACGTAAAAAGGAATTACATTTTTAGAATCCTTGTCGAATTTTAGTTAGGAAAAGTGTAAAATATTTGTAAAAAAATAAAAAAAAAAATAAAAAATGATTTTGTACGACAACTGATGACGTAACAAACAACAACTGATGACGTAACAAATTTAAATTTGATGTTATGATGTTCATATGTCTAAGGGGGGCTCTGCCCCCCGTACCCCCGACCCGTGAGTGATGATGATACTGTAGACTACTTTTTCTGTAGACGATTTGGGTATTTTCCATTTTTTCCAATTTCGAGAAAATTGAAAAAAAACGTACCTTGCCAGGCGTACGATGATCTCCACAGATAAAAATAAGTAAACTTTACTTATGTAAACTTTATTATTTTAAGGATTTTTTTTTTATTTCTCAATTTTTCCTACCTGAAATTCGACAAGGATTTTAGAAATGTAATTTATTTTTCACTACGTTTCGTATTTTTTTTTTAAAAAGTCATGTCTAATCTAGAGTCTGGCCAACTAATTTATTCCCTATATTTAACAAACTTCTAAATATATCGAGTAAGTACGTAGAAAATAAACATGTGTCCATGACGTTATAATCACGTGGATGATATTTGTTTCGTAGGCAACCAATACCCAATTCCTGATATTTCCTGTTTTTGACTCACTTCAGGTGACGTATAACATAACCACGTGTTTACAGTGTATGATTCAATTGCTTCATATCCGCGATGCCATTCTATAAAGACACTTAATAAAATAAAACCATTCTTTTTAAATTACAAATCATTACCTTAATGTAATTTTATACATGCGAATATATCATTAGTTAATATTATACGTATAATTTTCAACTTATACGTATAATATTATATATAAGTTATGGCTTCTCCTTGAGAAAGTGGAGTCTAGGTCTTTTCGTCTCATCAACTCTCCTGCTCTTACTAACTCTCTTCAATATCTTTCTGCCCGTCGAATTGTTTCTTCACTCTCTCTTTACTATCGTTATTGAAACGGACACTGCTCTTCTGAACTCTCTCGTCGCATACCTCCTCCATTGAGAAGAGCTCGTGCGACACGCCTTTCTACACAGTCTCATCCTTTCTCTGTCCAACTCTCAGACCCCAGACTTAACCGCTATGCTCAATCTTACATATAATCTACTGGTAAAGTCTGGAGCACACTCCCTATATCTGTTTTCCCAACTTCCTTTGACTTGCATATTTTCATACGCTGTGTATCTAGACTAGTGATGGCATCCGCATCCGCACAAAAATCAACATCCGCATCCGCATCCGCATCCGCATTTTGAAAATTCAACATCCGCATCACATCCGCATCATCCGCATCCGCATCCGCATCCGCACTTTCAAAAATTCAACATCCGCATCCGCATCCGCAAATTAGAAAATATGACATCCGATCCATCACTATATATATATATATATATATATATATATATATATATATATATATATATATATATATATATATATATATATATATATATATATATATATATATATATATATATATATATATATATATATATATATATATATATATATATGCGAATTGTAGATCAAGAGTGAGGGTGAAGAGAGAACTATCGGATTGGTTTAGCATAGGAGTGGGATTGAGACAGGGGTGGGTAACATCTCCATGTTATTTAATCTATTGATGAATGGTTTACTTAGAAAAATGGAGAGAGAAGGGAAGAATATTACGTTGAGAAATATGGAGGGTGAATGTGAAGTGAATGTTTTACTTTTTGCAGATGATGCGGCATGTGTTGGTGGCAGAATCTGGAGAAAAGATGAGAATACTTGTGAGAGAGTTTGAAGGGAAATGTGCAAACACAGATTGAAATTCAATCCAGTGAAGAATAAAGTTATGAGGATTGGAGGTGGGGATGAGGAAATGTGGAGGGAGGAATTGGTTTGTAGAAGTGTGAGAATGGAAACTTGAGGAGGTGAATGAATTCAAATATCTAGTAATGTTGGGTGGAAGGTAAGGGTGGGATGGAAAAAGGAATAAAGAACAGAGTGGTAGAAGGAATGAAAGTATTGGGGGCCTAAGAAAAGTATGGAAGAAAGGAAAATTTCGAAAGAAATAAAGATAAGAATGTTTGAATGTATGTGTTCACCTTCTGTATTGTATGTGTGTGAAACATAGACGATAAGTGCTTGGTCGAGAAAAAGTTTCAATATCTTTGAGATGAAAGATTTGAGAGCGATATATAAATTGAGAAGTATTGATAGGATTAGAAATGAAAGAATAAGGGAGATGTGTAAATGGAAGAAGGGTGTAATTGATAAAGAGGAGGAGGATTTACTAAAATGGTTTGGACATATGGGAAGAATGAAAGAGAACAGAATGATTGGCAAGGTACGTAGATCCGATGTAGATAGGGGAAGGGTAGAGGGAGGGGATGGTCGAAGTGGAGATGGATGGATGGAGTGAGAGTAATTTTGATGGAAGGAATTTGAGTTTAGACGAGGGTAGAAGATTTGTGGAGACAGAGATGGAGGGAGGTGGTGAAAGCGTTGAAAGGTAAGAATAGCTATGTTTGTAAGGGAATTGTGGCGGGCACACCTCACGAAAGTGGGAAAGGTGATAGTGATATATATATATATATATATATATATATATATATATATATATATATATATATATATATATATATATATATATATATATATATATATATATTTATAATTAACATCCGCATCCGCATCCTCATCACAAAATTATCCGAATTTGCATCCACATCCGCATCCGAACTTTTCGAAAATTCAACATCCGCATCCATCCACATCCGCACTTTCGAAAATTCAACATCCGCATCCGCATCCGCACTTCATCGAAATTTCAACATCCGCATCCGCATCCGCATCCGCAAATTGGAAAAATTGACATCCGATCCATCACTAATCTGGACATGTTGGCCTTCTTCGATCAGGATAAGATTTTTCGAACTCCGGTGGAATTTGGTAGGCCTCTTGCCTTTGCCCACAGGAGGAGAATATATATATATATATATATATATATATATATATATATATATATATATATATATATATATATATATATATATATATATATATATATATATATATATATATATATATATATATATATATATATATATATAATATATATATATATATATATATATATATATATATATATATATATATATATATATATATATATATATATATATATATATATATATATATATATATATATATATATATATATATATATATATATATATATATATATATATATATATATATATTATATATATTATATATATATATATATATATATATATATATATATATATATAGTATATTAAGTGTACTTCCCCTCTCACTCCAGTGCCCAAGGGTACACACCATTTCGCGCTCAATTCCACATTCTTATACACGGAATAGGCTCTCCTTTCACACACACACACACACACAAAAAAAAAAAAAATAAACACCATTACAGGCACACATCCTTTTTTTAAAAAAATAATAATAATAATTATAACGTCAACAACTGTAGCTTCGGAGAAACCCCGAGGACCGGCTTCCAGAAATAGTTCCTCATCCACCCCTTCTCCTGTCACCACTTTTTTGCCTCCGGTGATAGGGTTGGCGTCACTAGGACTCTGAAGCCGGCTTGTCCTGATTCACGATCTATTTTTTTCATTAATTTCTGCAACATTCTTGGTTTTCAATCCAATTTCCACTTTGTTGAACATCATCTCTCTTCTTCTAAATCTCACCCTTTGTTCTTGACCGAAACTCAGGTGCTTGAGAGTTCTGACAGCAAACCTTACTCTTTACTCCTTACAAAGCGTTTATTGTTTATAAGTGCTCAATGATGTTTGTTCTCGTGTCTCTAATTTTACGAAATTATCATCTTGTGACTTAAGCTCTCTTGCCATTCTACGACTTAATTGACATTCTGACTCTCTAAACTTCAAAATGGAGCACATTCTCCCTCTCATCTTCTCCTTTCTCAGAAATCATCATATTAGGTGATTTCAGTGTTTATCACCGCCAATGGCTTTCTTCTAGCTCTCATGATACAGCTGGTGAACGTATCTTCTATTTCGCTATCCAAAGAGAACTTGAGCAATTGATGCAGCTCCATACTCGTATCCCTGATCGTCTTGGTGTTGAACCTAACATTCTAGACCTTTTTTAATCCAATCTTTCTCCTAATACTGTCAAACTCTATCCTCTTCTAAGTTCCTCCGATCACTTTTTATCTCTGTATCCTCTTCTATTTTTTTTAAGTCTTCCGTAAGGAAGACTACCTTCTAACGCGAGGAAACGCTTTGGGCATTTCGGTGCCGCAAGCTGGCCGAACTTACGGTCGTACTTTGATTTCCCGTGAAATAATTATTGCTTCCGTGGGATGGGTCCCTCGGAGTGTGCCAAGCGCGTTACCGAGGTGATTCTCTCTGGCAGGGAGGCGTACATTCCATATTCATTCCCTTCTACTAAGTCTAACAAATCTTGCTTTAACACCGCTTGTTTCTCGTGTTATTCGCCACAGGGAATGCTAAATCCTGGGATTACCGTCGTCTTCAACATTCAGAAACTCGTGCAATTTATACTTCATCCTAGAATAGTGCAAAATCTTTACTCCGCAACATCAAAAACTATTTTCTCTGCCGCAAATCTTTCTGGTTCCTATTCTTCACGTCCTTTCTGGCATTTTGCAAAAAATGTCTACTCTAACTTTGCTTCTTCCTCTTGCCCTTCTCTAGCATCTTCCGACGGCACAACTGCTTTTTACCTTCTTCTAAATCTGAACTCTTCGCTCAAACTTTTGCCTCTAATTCAATCTTAGACGATTCCGGAGCTATTCCTCCTTCTTCAAGCCCCTCCAATTTATTTATGCCTAGAATTGTAATTTCTTCTAAAGATGTATTTCTGCTCTCTCTCTCTCTCTCTCTCTCTCTCTCTCTCCTCCCCTTCTCTCTCTCTCTCTCTCTCTCTCTCTCTCTCTCTCTCTCTCTCTCTATGAGCTTAACACTAAGAAGGCGTATGATCCTGATGGTATCCCTCCTGTGGTTCTCAAAACTTGTGTTTCTGACCTTGTATTCTGACTTGGTAAACTATTTCTCCTCTGTCTCTCTACTTCAACCTTCCCTTCTTGTTGGAAAAGTGCACTCATTCAGCCTGTTTCGATGAAAGGGGACTCCTCTCAGCCCTCTAACTACCGTTCCATTTCTTTAACCGCTGTTCTTTCTAAAGTTTTCTAATCTATTCTTAACAGGAAGATTTAGAAACATTTCAATTCTTTAAATCTTATCTTCAATCGCCAGTATGGCTTTGGCAAGAAATTCTCTACTGGTGATTTTCTTTCCCTTCTCTCTGACTCTTGGTTCTCCGCTCTTCGGCATTTCGGTGAAACTTTTGCTGTCACGCTTGACATATCGAAAGACTTCGATAGTGTCTCACGGAAGCAATAATTGACATTTGCAAATATATATATTTTTCTTCTTTCACAGTTAATCTCCCCCGTTAAATACAACTTTTTCTCTTTTGGAGATCATATCACTTTGTAATAGTTTCGATAAAAAAATTGAATTATTATATTTTCTTAGTTTTTCTTTTTTTTCATTTAATATTTGAAATCTTTTTTGTGCCCTTGTGTTGCTGTTCTTGTCAGTATATATTTTCGAGTGACTAGAATTTAAAATGAAAATTATAAACAAGCGAAGTATTGGGAGAGGAATTGAAGGAAGAACAGGAGAACAGGAGGGTTTAGAGGGTTTAGACTCACTCAACGTTTTTCAGAATAGAAATTGTGGTACCATATATTAAGGTCATAAAAGAATAACTTTTAGTCGTCTGCACTTTACTCTTCCGAATT
>SEYY01001756.1:52500-89369 GCA_009176605.1 Armadillidium nasatum | reverse complement strand
ATATATATATATATATATATATATATATATATATATATATATATATATATATATATATTCAATAAAATTATTTATGAATTAACAAAAAAATATATTTCTGCTATATTAATAATAATTTGCAAAGTAATAGTTGTGTTTATTGTTAAAACTTTCGTAACAAGCAAGTGTGTTAGGAATTTCACGTACATGAAAACAACTGTGTGAGCAACTGTAACTATGTACACACTTAATACTCATGAAGAAACAAAGACTAGTCTTCCTAAAACCTAACATATCTATTACAGTATCGTAACTCTTCTTTTTCCTCACCCGCCAGACCAGTTTGGTTTAGGTATCGACATATATTATTTCCTTTTCTCTTTTTTCATTTTTTTTTTTTACTACGGAAGCAATGCCTAGACATCGATACCTCTGATCTTCATAGAGTCATCGAGCATAACGTTGCCAACTTATAAAAGTTAAAGTCAAACGAAGCATCCGAGACAGTGAAGTCCTTGCATTCAGGCCGAAGACACTTATACATTTAAATATTCTTTTGGAAATATTCCTATTATTTTCCTTTTAATGGCTAAAATGAATAAATTTTTCCCCGGCATTGGTCGCATCGAGTACCACCCAGAAGCCGGGCCGGAAGATACTCTTGTTTACCGGCATTACGACCGCCAAAGAGATAATCGAAGGAAAGCCCATGGAAGAATGGTTCAAATTTGCACCATCTTTTTTCAACACTTTCAGGTTTGTCCAAACTTTTAATTAATAAAGAAGAAAAAATAAAAAATTAATTTCAAAATATTATTATTATTGTTATTATTATTATTATTTTATTATTATTATTATTATTATTATTATTATTATTATTATTATTATTATTATTATTATTATTATTATTATTATTATTATTATTATTATTATTATTATTATTATTATTATTATTATTATTTGTAGTTGTAGTAGTACCATTAATAATAGTAATAATAGCAGTAGCAGTTCTATACAGATGAATATATATATATATATATATATATATATATATATATATATATATATATATATATATATATATATATATATATATATATATATATATATATATATATATATATATATATATATATATATATATATATATATATATATATATATATATATATATACGCCAAAAAAAAGAGCGATAGGTACTGTACGGTGCTGTTGCAAGAGCTCCAGACATGGTGTGAAAAACTTGTTCATTCGGCCAACCTTCAAGGAAAGGAAGAAAAAAAGTCTAAATGAGAAAGAAAAGAAAAGTGATGAAACCCAAGTTAAATTTAAGCACTAAATTTAATATTCAAATTAAAATTAAATTTTAATATAACAAAATATGAAATTAATATTTTAAATTCAGACTTTTCTACTTTAAAAATGATTGCTGATAATCTTTATTACAGAAAAAAAAATATTTGTAAAAGAAAACCATTTGCCTAACAAAACAGTCGACACTCATTCTCATAAAGAGAAAATTAAAGTATATAAATTAAATAAGCCTTATTTATTATTACCATTTAAAACAAAACTTATGAAAAATGATTTTTTTATTGTGATTCCAACTCCGACTCCCACTCTGAATCCGAATCCGAATCCGAATCCAATAGCCCCAATTCCGGTCACAGATTCTAAATCTTTCTGTCAAAGACCATAGTTTTGATTTCATGTAAAATATCAAGTTTTTCAGTTTCACTCAGTTTTATACAGTAAGGAAGAGAGGGGCAAATGCCCCGCCTCCTCTCCTTCCAATATAAACTCAACTATCTGCTTCAGTTAACACTTGTATCAAGATATGTTGGCATTAATCTGGAAGGTCATTTGGTTCTCCTATTTTCACTCTTTAATGGTTGGTAATGATAATTCAGGTGTATTTTCAACTTTCCTCTGTATATATATATATATATATATATATATATATATATATATATATATATATATATATATATATATATATATATATATATATATATATATATATATATATATATATATATATATATATATATATATATATATATATATATATATATATATATATATATATATATATATATATATATATATATATATATATATATATATATATATATATATATATATATATATATATATATATATATATATATATATATATATATATATATATATATATATATATATATATATATATATATATATATATATATATATATATATATATATATATATATATATATATATATATATATATATATATATATATATATATATATATATATATATATATATATATAGGTATCTTGGATCCGAGGATAATTATGGAGAACGATCCCATTTGCGTCCATGGGACGATGGAAGTTTCACTCTTGAAAATTATAAAAGAAGAATTTTGGCAGCTTTTGAATTTTTTCAAAAGCTGAACGTCAAATACTATTCGGTAAGTTAAACAAACATGTTTTAGCGAATATACAAAGCAAAATGAACAAACAGAATTTTAAATGCTTCTGACAATTATTTATTGCTAGGAAAAGTAAACTATAAATGATTTTATCTTTTCCTGCTTTTCTGTTAAATTCCATATGGAATATTGTTTCACTTTAAATATTAAATAAATTTTATTTTTTATGAAACATGCGTGACCCACATGCTAGTCTGCATATGATAGTAAATGATCGATGGGCGATCAAGTTTGAAGACTGTGGTAAACACTCCGACATTTACACATTACTCTCGTTAAACTGCTATATTGCTTTGTGGAACAAATAGAAAGACTCCTTATATTTCTAGAAATAAAAATCTACGTATTTAGTTAAGCAATTTTTAATCGCATGGCACCAGTTCTTCGTCTGCGTGTTTTCGAATTGGTGTCTATACAAACGACCCTCACATAATCACAATCTCCACCACATACAGACCCACAAAGTGATGCTATAACCTTCGTTTTTGACAATGTACATTATAAATAACCAATTATACACCTCTCGCTGCCTTTGTTGAATGAATTGAAGGAAGTCTCCTAAAAAAACTGTACTTCAAAGAGATAAAATTAATAATATTTCTTTTAGTGATTTCTCTCATTTAACTCTTCTTGAAGAGTGGATTCAAGGACATTTAGCCCTTATCTACTCTCCTTCTAACTGACTTTCTTCAATTTTGTTCTGATTGTCCAACTGATGCATCACTCTCCTTACATCGCTCCTACAACAGACGCTCCTCTTCTGAACTCTCAAGTCAAATACCTCCTCCTTTGAGGAGAATTTAAGTTGCTCATTTTTTCACACAGTCTGAATTTTTCTTTGTACAGCTCCCCAACAACAGATTTCACTCCTGCTATTGTACTCTAATGTCAAAGTCATTCATCTATTTCCTCCATTTCTTTTCCTTGCACCCTTTCGAACACCTTAATTTGTTTGTATCAATTAAGACAAGAGCATTAATTTCATATAAAAATTAATATGATTTTTCCAACTTTGTTGGATTATATATATATATATATATATATATATATATATATATATATATATATATATATATATATATATATATATATATATATATATATATATATATATAATATATATATATATATATATATATATATATATATATATATTATATATATATATATATGTACATAGGTGTATGTGTAATCACTCGATATACCTATTTTCTTTCCAGATTAGTGACCGTGACCTTTGTCCTGACTTTGACAATTTTGATGAAACTTGCTTAGCTCAAGAAGAAATGTGTAATTTTGCTTATGACCTACAAAGGCAAACAAAAATTCGTCCCTTATATTTCTCCTGTGATCTCTTTTCGCATCCCCGTTATTGCAACGGAGCCGCAACCAACCCCGATGCTCACGTGTTCGCGTACGCATGCGCTCAGCTTAAAAATGCATTAGAAATGGCTAAAAGATTAGGAGCTGAAAATTTTGTTTTCTATCACCCTCGTGATGGCTATCAAAGTTTAATTCAACGCAACATCTTTAGGGATGTTTCCCATCTCGGGCAACTATACCGAATGGCTCTTCAATACAGAGATAAAATTGGATACAGAGGCCAATTTCTCATACAGCCTAAACCATACGATCCCAGAAGGTTTCAGTATGAATGTGATGCCATGAGTGTCATGGCAATGTTGAGACAATTTGGAGTCGAACGTCATTTTAAACTGTACATTAAACCGGGGTATTCCAAAATGATGGGACGTCCATATGAACATGACGTTTACATTGCATCAGCGTTCAATATGCTTGGTATGGTTGATGCTTCTGACAATTGGCCAGAAATCCACACAACCTCGGATGTTGTTCCTTATAATGTCAGGAGCGCTACATATGTCATGAAATGCGTCATGGAGCAGGTAAATGCTTTACTAACCTTTTAAAAATGGCATAATTTACAATTCATAAAATATTTTAACTATATTTTTCCAGGGAGGACTTCAAAATGGAGGATTTACCTTAGGATTCAAGACTCGTAGAGAAGCTATAGAACCTAGAGATTTATTCCATGCATACATACTTGCTATGGATACATATGCAAGAGCCCTCAAAAACGCTGCCAGAATGCTCACCGATGGATGCTTCGCTCGGAGTATTCAGCAGGTTAATTTATTAGTTAAAAAGTACTTTTGCATTAATCAAAAACTTAGGTCAATTATTTCTTAAGTGTTCTATTTTCTTTAAAAAAAATGTTCACATCTCACCGACATTGCCCATTCGAGAAGGGGAAACTTTCTAAGTAGTTTCTACCTAGGATCCACTCGAAGGATCGAACCGGCGCCCTCAAGCATGCGAGCCAATCAATTACTTTGTTAAAACTTATGGTTTTAAGGTATGGAAGAATTGTGTGACTTTACCTCAAATGATAATTCGTGAAAACTTTACATACACAACGAAGGATAAAAGTTTTAGGTTTATTCTTTTCAAAAAATTTTCATAAAAATCTTATTACAGAGATACATAACTTATAAATCGAGCATTGGGGAAAGGCTGGACAAAGGAAACTGCGTATTCGAAGAATGCGAAGACTTCATTCGCAAAGCTGGACCAATAAAACCGACCACAAGCAGTTATGAATCTTTTGAAAATATGTTCAACTTCTACGTTTTTCCACCACTTCCTCATTAACGGACATAAATATAACTGAAAATTTACAGATATAATCCAATTGATTTTATTTTCCTCAATTTAAAACTACACAAAATACTGAATAACTTTCTAGATTTTGCAATACAGCAAATTAAACGTGTTACGAATTTAAATTAGAAGAAGGATAAAAAAAAAAATTAGCACACAATAAATTTTAACGAAGCTTATTTGTTTTCTTGCAACCACCAATTAACTTTTCAACAAAATCTTAAGGCAAAATGGCAAACAAAATTTTTGCACTTTAAATATTAATTTAAAATTTACAAAAGTCTTCCCAATATTAAGACTCTTTTCAAAGAAAATAAGGATATGAAACTGAACATACATTCTTAATATTTATTTGTACTCAAAATGTAAAAAAAAAAAAAAAAGTTTTAATATACCCAATGTCATTACATATTTTAAGAAGAAAATGTTAAAGTTGAACTACATAACATAAGAAAAAAAGTACTTCAATTTTTAATTTAAATGATGTAAAAAAAAAAAAATGAAAATGAAATTAGTAATAAAATACATTAGGTTATTTAAGCTGAGAATAAAAATTTAAATAACATGTAATGTAATAAAACCAATGAATAACATTAGGTCTATTAAATCTTCTTTTGTCAATTTAAAGCATTCAAAAATAAATTTTGTTTCGATAAAGATTTTGTTTTTAAAATTCTTTATCTACTGCGCCAATGATGTAAGAGTAACAATTGGAAAATCTTGTCAAACCTCACTCTTACACACATACAAACACGCACGCGCGCACGCACACACACATACACACGTACAAAAATAAAAGCAAAGAGCTACACCAAAGACCAAATAACCTGGTAACAAATCCTAATAATGAAGAACAATGACCTTACAGTAATTATAAAAGCAAACATAATAATAACTGTACATACAGAAAAAAAATATTAACTTTTACAGGAATGCCTATATGCAAATTCAAATAATAATAATAATAATAATAATAATAATAATTATTAAATAAATAAATTAATTAATTTGCCGATTCACAAGCGTCAATCCATTCGTTATAAACATCTACTGCTTCTGACAGATAATTTATAGCACACTGAAAATCCTCCAAACAAACTCGACATGACACTCGACCTGTGTTCCTCGGTTTATCCCTGAAAAGATATTTAAAAGGATTAGTTTATTATTATTTTTATTATTATTATTATTATAGAAATGATGAAATGTGGAGTTGAAAGATCTGTGAAGATTTCTAAAATAAGAAATATTTCCTCCCCCTTTTGATTGCAGTTTCACTCCCAAAATCGAAAAAAAAAAAATTTAACATTTATTTTCTTCCTGTTCAAGTTTAAGTATAGAGTATCCTTCATTGACAAATAAAAAAATTTTTTTTTACTTGTAATTTGTAATATTTCAATTATTTCTTTGAAAGTAATTAAAAGTGCTTTTTTGTACACATGAATGAATAGAAACCAGCATGTGAGATGATTTGTGAAGAGATACATGATGGCTTTAAGATCATTTTAAGAAATAAAAATGACTGGGATAATATTTGGTACAGGATTCAATTTATTTTCTATAAAACGAATAAAATTTCAGGAAAATAAAATCTAGAATTTTTTTTTTTATTTCAGTTTTAACTGTGTAAAAAGATCTAATAAGTTTAAAGGAGGTTTCAAATCATTTATTCACACACTAATATTTTGAGAAAAATTTTTTATACTTTTAAATTTTACAATATTAATCAATCTTTAATGTCAAAAATTAGTTAAAGAAGAAGGAAAATAAATTTGTTTAAAACTTTTCATATTTAATATTTTCTCCCCCTCAAAAATTTTATTTTTAATTTTCAGAAATTATTATTTTACTTTAAGTAAACAGTAAAGAGGTGTGAAGAGTTAAATTTGGACTTGGAATCCATAAATTTTACTACACGCATGAGCTGCTAGTAATACTGGAGCGATTTTAAAATTATAAATATATATTAACAAGGGGAATATTGCCTGTTACTGTATAAACAAAATAACCCACAAACCCATTTGATGATTATTGTAATTTAAAAAATAGGAAACAATTTTATACCTCTATTATTAAACTAAATCAAATTTTTAAAAAAAAGGCCTTAAATGAATATATGCCTATATACCTTGCAATTACAATTTACAGAGTTAAATTTAAATTGTATGTATTTTACTTTAGTTTAAATTCATCTATTTATCAACCCCATTTGCATTGTAAAAGGAAATAAAAAAAATTTAAAAAAAATTAAAATATACTTCTGACACAATTACTATAAGTGAAGTAAATTGACTTACATTTTAACTTCACAAGATCGCTCGTGGTTACAGAATGGACAATTGAACTGTGTATCAAGGGGTTGAATATTTTTCCGTTTTGGAGGTGGCTTCCTCTTTGACTTACGCCTTCCCATTGTTTTTCAAAAAAAAAAATTTAAATAATAACTATAATAACTTAAATTTTAACTATGCATAAATTGCATATGATCACAAGATTTTTAGTAACCTGAAAAGTATTTTAGAATTTTCAATGCATATATATATATATATATATATATATATATATATATATATATATATATATATATATATATATATATATATATATATATATATATATATATATATATATATATATATATATATATATGGTTTGCTCCTTTTCTCGTTTCACCTTCTCAAAGAATCTGTACGTGTACCCCCCCCTCGTTCTCCCGTCATATGTTCCCACAAATTTACAAGCGCCTATTCGTACATTTCCTTTAAACAAAAACAAAAAACTGCCTTGGAATGATAAAAGGAGGGGCATCCAAACAATGCCCATCATCCACCTCTTCCCCTATGACCACTTGGGAGTTGGTGGCCTCCAGTGATGAGGTTGGTGCCACAAGACTTTGATACCGGCTGACCCTGGTGCACAGTCTTCTTTTTTTTTTTTTATTAATCTCTGCAACATTCGTGGTCTCTTATCTAATTTCCACTTTATTGAACACCACTTCTCTTCTTCTAGATCTCATCTTTGTTCTTAACTGAAACTCAGGTGTTTGAGTGCTCTGACAGCAAACCCTACTCTGTTTCATCCTACTGTCTCTATCTTCAATTTTCAGCCAAATGTGATATCTATTCTCGAGTCTATAATTTGGAGTCCTGAATTCTCTATTTTATGACTTAAACTTTCTAGAAAATCAACAATGAAATTCGTTTGTTTTGTCTACTTATCTCATAACTCTACAGACTATAAAAAAATCTTTGACTATCTAAACTCCTAAATAGAACATATTCTTCCTCTCCTTTCTCAGAAGTCATCATTTTGGATGATTTCAACATTCACTACTGCCAATGACTTTCATCTAGTTCTCAGGATTCAGTTGGTGAACTTGCCTACCACTTTTCTATCCAGAACAACCATGTGCAGTTGGTGGATCTTCCTATTCATATTCCTTACTGTCTTTGTGATGAACATAACATACATCTTATCCTTTTCCTTACACTGTTTAACTCTTTCTTCCTCTGGGTTCATCCTATCACCTTCTTATCTCTTTATCTTGTTCTGTCTCTTCAAATTTTCCACAAGAGTGGCATTTTGCAGAAAATGTCAACTCAAACTTTGCTTCTTCGTCTTTCCCTCCTATGGTATCTTCCAATGGCACAACTGCTGTTTTAACTTCTTCTAAAGCTGAACTCTTCGCTCAAACTTTTACTTCTAATTCAACTTTAGACAATTCCAGAGCTATACCTCCTCTTTCAACCCCCTCCAACTCATTTATACCTAAAATTAGAATTTCTTCTAAAGACGTTATTTCTGCTCTCTCTGAGCTTAATACTAAGAAGGCATATGGTTCCGATGGTATTCCCTCCTGTGGTTCTCAAAACTTATGCTTCTGAGCTTGCACCTTGCCTTGGTAAACTATTTTGTCTTTGTCTTTCTACTTCAACCTTCCCTTCTTGCTGAAACTTTCACTCATTCAGCCTGTGCCAAAGAAGGGGGAAAGCTCTCAACCCTCTAACTACCGTCTCATTTCTTTGACCTCCCTTCTTTCTAAAGTTTTTGAATCTATCCTTAACAGGAAGATTTGGAAACATCTCAATTCTTCAAATCTTATGTCTGATTGTCACTATGGCTTTTGCAAGAAAATCTCTATTGGTGATCTTTCACTTCTCTCTGACTCTTGGTCCTCCGTTCTTCGGCATTTCAGTGAATCCTTTGTTATCGCACTGGATATATTGAAAGCCTTTGATAGAGTCTGGCACAAAGCTTTGATTTCTAAACTTCCCTCTTTCGGTATCTATCTCTCTCTCTAATTTCCTTTCCAGCTATTCTATTGCAGCTGTTGTAGATGGCCACCGTTTCTCCTTTAAATCTATTAATAGTGGTGATCCTCAGGGTTCTGTCCTATCTCCAACACTTTTTCTGCTTTTCATTAATGACTTTCTCTCTATTACTTCATCTGCTATTCACTCCTATGCCGATGACTCCACCGTACATTACTCTTTTCAGTTTGAAAGGCACCCTTCCCAACAATAGTTAATAGATGCAAGGAGGGTGGCCTTGGAGCAACTAACTTCTGATCTATCTAGCATTTCAAATTGGGGCAGAGAAAACATGGTTGTTTTCAATGCCTCAAAAAACTCAATTCCTCCATCTCTCTACTTGACACAATCTTCCAACACAACTTGATTTCTTCTTCGAAAACACACAACTCAAACCTTCATCTCTGCTTAATATTCTTGGTGTTTCTTTTTCTTGTGATCTTTCTTGGAATGATCACATTACTTCTCTTTCTAAATAAGCTTCTAAGAGGTTGGGTGTTCTGAGGCGCCTTCAGAACTTCTTCAAACCACCCCAATTGCTTGTTCTTTATAAGGGTGTTGTTCGCCCCTTTATGGAGTATGCTCCACACATCTGGGGTGGTTCCACTCATACAGCTCTCCTTGAGAAGGTGGAGTCTAGGGCTTTTTGTCTCATCAATTCTCCTGCTCTTACTAATTCTCTCCAATCTCTTTCTGTCCATCAAATTGTTGCGTCACTTTCTCTATACTATCCCTATTACAATGGACACTGTTCTTTTAAACTCTCCCATAGCATACCTCCTCCTTTGAGAAGAGGTCATGCAACACACCTTTCTACACAGTCTTATCCTTTCTCTGTCCAACTCTCAGACCCCAGACTTAAATGCTATTCTCAATCTTACATAAACTCTACTAATAAAGTCTGGAACACACTCCCTTTATCTGTTTTCCCAACTTACTTTGACTTGCATAATTTCAAATGCTGTGTATCTAGACATGTCAGCCTCCTTCAGCCATAATAGGATTTTTCCCCAACTCTGGTGGAATTAGGATATATATATATATATATATATATATATATATATATATATATATATATATATATATATATATATATATATATATATATATATATATATATATATATATATAGTGAACAGTAGTTTTTTGATAGGTTAGGCCTATATGTTGTTAGATCTAACAAACTAGTCTGGACTTAACCTAACCTTGACTTAAAGGGTAAATGTATGCCAAACGTCCAGCAAATAGGCATAACCTGGTGAAAACTGGCTCTTTCAGCAAGTAAAACAAATTGTTTTCAGCAATTTAATATTCCTAATTTACTTATTTCATAATATTTCTTCAAGGTTTCAATATATTAAGAAAAAAAGCTTTTTTTTAAACTCAAAAATTGCTATACAATTTTGTTAAATTCACTCCGATACTGATGTAGCAATCTGGTATGGCAAATCTAAAGAACAATGCATCACCAAAGTCTTACAATGTGTTGCAAAAATGGTCATAGTTATAAGCCTTTCTTAAATAAATTTTAAAGTTTTTTTGATGTTAATCATTTTCCACCCCTCAATTTATCTGAAAATATTGATTTCAGATCATTTTGTAATATTAAAAAGAAAAATGCTCAGTTGAACCAGAGTATTACCAAATATTTTGTGATTTTCAGAATAGTTTACCTCAAGGTATTATTATTAACAACTCTTTTTCAACATTTTAGGAAAGGTCAGATCAAAAATATGGATAATCAAGGTATAGTTTGACTGAGTCTGCTTTTATAGACAATGTCTTTAGTGAATATTTGAAAATCATTTGTAGTATTAGGAATTTGCATATTAGGTGCAACGACTCATTAGTTTATAGTTTGTCTTAACAAACTGCATGTTCCTTAATATAAATGTGCAATCAATTGTTTTCATAGGGAAAGTTGGGTATGGGAAGTCATTCATAATGAATGGTCACCTTTGCATTTCCTGACTTGGAGACTTGATAAACACTAGTGGCTTCTGTCCCTATTTACTTATGTTGACCTTAAAAAATCTATTATTGCACATACTTGTGACTAAACCTAACTGGCCAGTTTTGTAGTGGGTGTTGGTTCATGTTGCATGTGTAATTAGGGTAATTGTAGCACTCCCAGTAGTGGATTGTTTCATACAAGACCAGGTTGCTGAAATTAACAACATGCCTATACATTGGGAGTTGACTAGAACTTTGTAACTACAAGTTTGTAACATGTGAGTATATATGGATATTGCAAAAAAAAATTTATGGCTATTTTGAAAAAAAAAAATACAATTTGCTAAATAAATAAAAAAAAAAAAAAAAAAAAAAAAAAAAAAAAAAAAAAAAAAAAAAAAAAAAAAAAAAAAAAAAAAAAAAAAAAAAAAAAAAAATATTGAAAAATTTTATTTTTATAAAATTTTTATATATATATATATATATATATATATATATATATATATATATATATATATATATATATATATATATATATATATATATATAAAAAAATCCACTCCCGTGAACGCTACAATTACCAAATTTTTAATACTAATGATCCCACATCACTTTCGTAATAAAAACTTGTAGGCAATATTAGTTTCAAATCTCTGTGCATAATTCCAGTTGAACTCACAAGCCGTAGGTATGTTGTTATTTTCAACAATCTGGTCTCATACAAAAAAATCCACTACCATGAATGCTACATTACCACAATTACTGTAATTAGATTTTTACTAAATATATGTAGGGGCTTAGTTTTATTTTTATCTTACATTGCATGAAGTAATTGATAACTAGGGATATAATAGGCCGTCTTTGTTGCATGTATTAGTATTAGTGCTATATTATTCGTTTTGACTGGGATAGTTTCGATAGGCCCGTGTGGCTTCTAACTGTCTCTTATTTTCCTTATGCTCTTACTGTTCCATTGAAACTCAAGCCAGGTCTATTATTAGTTATTACCATTTTCGATTTCTTGCAGCTCATTATTAAAATTATCATTATCAATTACCATATTTAATCTATAAAAGACAGGCAATTATTTGGCAAATCCCTTTTCACACCATCATCATTGTCCTTCAATGTATTATCAGTGTATGCGAGCTTAATAATTTTAAGTGAAAACATTCTCACTTTCTTTCACCTGTCCAAATTCTATTCCATGGCTGTGCATGTACTAGGCTGGTATTTTTAATCTATCGAAACTATAAAAGCAAAATATGCGTAAACCCATTATATTATGGTTATTAATGAGTGTAGAAAATTTTTTTTCACCAAACTTAAATAAACAATAGAAAAAAATTAATAGAAAATACGTAATAAATCGCATGCAAACTAGGGATGCCGAATGAGTACCGATATTTATCGAAATTGATATTTTTTAACGATAATTTCAAAAAAAATATCAAAATATTTTGAAAGCCGATATATCGATATTTTATAGTCAATATCGAACAATCGTTATATATATTTTTACTTTATTAATTAAGATATTTGTAGCAGCCCAGCATTGGTTCCTGTGAAATTTACTACAGGCGACTATAAGACCAATAAACCTGATTCCGATCGGAACCCATCGTATTATAAGATCCGTTTTTCATAAGACCCATAGGAAATTTCCTATAAGGTATATTGGAAATTCCCTACGAAACTTATAGGAACCAATGGATTTTCCTGTTAAAAAACTATTGTACCCTATAGGAACCAATGATAATATATATATATATATATATATATATATATATATATATATATATATATATATATATATATATATATATATATATATATATATATATATATATATATATATATATATATATATATATATATATATATATATATATATATATATATATATATATATATATATATATATATATATATTAATTTATATTTGTTTAGAAGAATTGTCTGTTATATTTCGATATTTTGAAATTTTCATAGTTTTAGTAATAATTGGTGTTTTCCAACATTTTAAATTAGTAGTTACTGAAAAAGGAATGTGATATATTATTGGAAAATCCTTATATTTTAGATTTAATTAAATATTTTATGATTTAAAGATAAAGCCATTTTTTGGTTTACATATTTGCTTCTTAGTGAAATGCAAAATCTCTGGTTAAAATTTGAGGTGACAAAATTTCCCTAAAACTAGATTCCCATTAGGAATGGCAACAATAAGCTTGTTAGGCGATTTTTGAACACGCTAGACGGACTTGCTCTTATAACTCAGAACTCGTTAGAAAACAAAATTGAAATGTAAGAGTTCTTTAATAATTATATCAACCTCGTCGACAAGATCTTCCAGAACGTAAAGTATAACTACTTAAAACCTTTCTTTGACTATTAATTGTTTATTAAAATGTTAGGACTTTGAATTTGGGCTCTGATTGCTATATTGGAACTAAGACATTGACAGTCTTACTCTTTATTTGATTTGCATTGTTTGATCTTAAATTTTAGCAAAGAGTAGGCTTGTTAGGCATTCTATGGGGCTTTAAAATTTGACTATAATACATGACTAACTTTTTTAAAAGTTCTAAGTTGTAACTGGAGTTAAGATTTATTGCCCTGATGTTTAATATTTGGCAATTGTTCAGTTAAGAGAGGTTCAGTTTATCTTTTAAAATACTTACTAAAATTTAAATAAAGTCTTAAACATTAATAAGGCGCTTCTTCCTGAAGAACTTTTTAT
Organism: Armadillidium nasatum; assembly: GCA_009176605.1. NCBI lineage: Eukaryota > Metazoa > Arthropoda > Malacostraca > Isopoda > Armadillidiidae > Armadillidium > Armadillidium nasatum. Next base: position 75,217 of record SEYY01001756.1, on the reverse strand, counting down.
GGAAAAAATACCTAAAAGTTATACTTAAAATTTGGCTAGAAGATTATATTAATATTTGGTGAGTAACTTTAGATTTTATTGTTTATAATTATTATTTTCTTTAGGCTAATATATCTAAATTTGGTTTGTTACTTTTTAAAGAATCTTTAGGACAGACAGTCACATTACTGTCTTATTCTCCGCGATTTCTGTTTACAAGCAAATCGCAACAATATCAAAAAGAAATGATATTTTTTTATTGCAACAAAAAGCATTGTGGGTTTAAGATGATTATTTCTCCGAAAAAATATTGGTTTTCAGATACGCATTTGTCTTACGAAGACGCAACATATATAATGCTTTTTTTTTGTGCAAAATTTATCGTTACAGTAGTATATATAATATAAATATATATATATATATATATATATATATATATATATATATATATATATATATATATATATATATATATATATATATATATATATATATATATATGGCATAATACTGCAATAGTCCTGTATCCCACGGCAACGTTCCATCTATCGGTTAGGCCTGTATCACAGTACAACGTCGATTGTTCAGGTTATGATAAGTCGAACTAAGTACGCTAGGAAACTAAATAATAATATATAATAATAATAATAATAATAATAATAATAATAATAATAATAATAATAATCATAGGCATAATAGGCATAAATGCAATGAAAACAATGTAATAATAAGAATGTCAAAAAATTTGCATTGATATATCGAAGTTTCGATATATTGATATTTCCACATATCGATATTTCTGCATATCGATATTTCTATATATCGTACGTCAGACAACTTCTTAACCTTTACCAGAGAACACAATTGTGAGCGATAGAAATATATATATGTATATGTATAAGTCAAACTTTATTAAAACCATAGGTTATTTTCTTGAGAGACTCATGCCATTTCCAATACGATTTTTGAGTATATGCCGAAAAACCTATGTGGTCTACATAATTTCAACTTGTGGACATAAAATCCCATAAAACCTACAACAAAAGCCATGAACATTTTTTAATGGTATATTTATAGCCTCTACTTTTCTTGCATTATCTGACCTCCTGTACTCTCCTAATGTCAACAAAATGTCACTATCATCCAATAGTGCATGTGCACAAATCTTGCTTAAATATTATTTTATAAAGGAGCAGAAAACTGCTTCAAGATTTCTTAAATTATTATGTTGTTGATGATTCGATATTAAGAATAAAATATCGATATATCGGCTGTAAAAATATGATTGATATTTTTTCGATACTATTGTAAAAAAAATATCATTATCGATATATATCGGTACTCTTCTCTGCATCACTTATTCGGATTTCGGATTATTGGTTTACAAAAGTACGGTCACGGTAGTCGGAACATCTATCCTATTTACTATGGTACGGTACAAAAACATGGACATTACAAAAGAACATAGAAGTAGAGACAGTAAGAAGCCTCATGAGTTTGTCTAGATTGTCCCAGTCAAAACAAATACTAATATATGCAAATTGTACAAAGTACAGAAAATGGCCGGAGTCTAAGTACTTATGAAGAAGAACCAGAAAGATGATTGCAATTTCAAAGAAAGAAAAGTGTTTTTGTTGGTGTGGATAGATTTTGCACGATTCTAGAATGAGAAATAAGTTGAATGAGTTTTTTAAGTTTGAAGGCGACATCTCGGCGAATAGCACGAGAACAAGCAGAGTTAAACCAAGGTTCGTTAGACTTAGTAAAAGGGAAAGAATATGGAATATACGCCTCCATGCCAGGAAGAATCACTTGAGTAATGTGCTCGGCACACACACCAAAGGACCCCTCCCATGGAAGTTATACATATATATATATATATATATATATATATATATATATATATATATATATATATATATATATATATATATATATATATATATATATATATATATATATATATATATTACCATCACTCATGGGCAGAGCCCTTTTCAAGGAGGGGGCATAATTAAAGGATAAAAACAAACACCCAATCCTGAACCTGAACCTAGCTTAGATGAACCTGAACCTAGCGTAGATCTCTTAGGTAGGCACAGACAGAGGATTTAAAGAGGTAGGTTAAATACAGAAGGAAAAACATGAAGGTAAGGAGTTTCACAGAACAGAAGTAGCTGGAAAGGAGAAGGATACCACAACGTGCATGCCTTGTGTTTGCATTGCTAATGCAAAGTTCATGTGCAGGCAAGACACCCCTTGTGCTGCGAGGGTGACACAATGGTGGTGGAATGCGAGAGGTCAACTCTCTCGAGCACTTGCCTTTGTAATACTTATAGAAAAGCGAGAGTGTGCCAATGTCATCTCGCAGAGAAAGAGTCATGGGAATTTAAAAGTGGGGGACTGTTTATTAGTCTTTTAGCCTTAGACTCAACCTTATCCAAAAGAATGGTGGAACTGGAAATGTGAGAGTAGTATTCCATGCAAGGACAGATAAGACCCTTATAATTGTAGTAACTGTTCAGAAGAAAAAATTCTGGCAATCTGAACAGAACTCCCAGCTTTTTAGAGGTCACCTTAGCAACCTTTGTGATATGATGTTTTCAATATAATTTATTGTTTCAGATGAAGAATATTGTATGTTGTTCACAGATGAGACAGAAGAACCATTGAAGGAGATAGGGAAATTAGGAGATGTGAAGTTGAGTTTTCAAAGAGATGAACTCCATAAGGTTTCTGTGGCCCCATGCAGATTGGCAAGAATGAAATCGGAAAGTTGAAGACTAGAAGCAAAAGAGTAAGCAGATTTGAAATGTGTAGAAAAATGGAGAGTTGAGTCACCAGCATATTTAAAAATGAACAGAGCTAGAAGTACAGCTGAGGAGGTTATTGATGAAAAATAAGAACAGAACAGAACCCTGAGGAATACCACAATATATATATATATATATATATATATATATATATATATATTATATATATATATATATATATATATATATTATATACCTCAGTTACCATCTTAATAATATGTTACTAATGGATTAAATTAGGGATTAAAATAAAAATAAACTTTTTATGATAAAAAAAAGCACTGTATGAAGGAAATGCCATAAAAATAAATGGAAAATCAGTTTTGTGTATTTCAAAAATCATTTTTAGTGGAAAGCAACATATCAATGTTCTGGAAATAAAATTATCGGGAAGCGATGTGGCAAAATATGTAATTAATAAAAAATTACATAATTTAAGTAATTAAATAAATGAACAAATAAGTATAACAAGTTGATCAATGCTATACAAAAAGTTAACTGTCCCAATTTGACCAAAATTGGATCTGTAGTTACAGAGATATAGAATATGACAAAAAATGTAATTAACGGTTAATTAATAATTAATTGATTGAAAATTTGGAAAATATAGGAAACTCTACAGTCAAAGAAATTGAATATTTAAAAATATGTAAGCCAACGGGATTGTTACTTTAAAAAATATGGTATCAGTATTGGTAATTTTTTTGTTGATACCGATACTGATAACTACTCCACCCCTATATTATATATATATATATATATATATATATATATATATATATATATATATATATATATATATATATATATATATATATATATATATATATATATATATATATATATATATATATATATATAATTCAGACTATTTTCAATTTTAAAGCACTTAGATAACATGATCTCTTTATAGTTCATATTCAGCTGTAGCTTATATGAAAGATGATTGTGGCAAATGTCTCAACAAATTTAATTACAAACCTCTATGTGTGTAAAGACAATAATAATAGATCATCTTTTCAGTATAAGTACCTTGGAATATCAGGAAGGTTAGTGGCACACATATATATATATATATATATATATATATATATATATATATATATATATATATATATATATATATATATATATATATATATATATATATATATATATATATATATATATATATATATAGTTTAGCAAATATTATTCCTAATACTATTTTTTTCTATTATGATTTAATTTATTTTGCTTTAAACAATAAATAAATAAATAATAAATTGGGTTTTTGATAATTACCAGTAATTTTATTTTTAGGACTTCATCTTCGATTGGTTTATGGTTAGCAGCACTTATACCCCTCGCCTGCTTCCCTGGTTTTTATTCTCTATATATCCAGTGTAATGATTCTTCTAGCATATTATCAATTTTTGCCTATTCAGGTAAAAGTAATGTAAAATTGTTTATATAATAAAATCAAACATTAAGTTTAACTGAACCTCTTGAAAAGGATTTTGACATCTATGACATTAATATCAAATACAGTTAAAATTATGACTGAAGTATTACTTCAAATTTCATTTGAATTTTAAACTATTTTTATAAATTGAATAGATTATATATATATATATAAATAGTACTTATTAGTAATTATACATTTTAGTCTAGTAGATTTTTCTGCAAATTATTATTCAAAAAAAATTTTTTTTGTTTCTTTTTAAAGGTTGGAATTTCCACTCTTTATATTTTATATGATTTATACACCAAAAAGTCGAAAAGTTCTGGAAATCAAGACTTCAAAACAAGTCTTTTCAGATATAATATTCATCGTTGGTTACCAGTTATTGTTTCTTTTATGATACTTGGATTTTTTTATAAATGTGGTAAGGACTTTTTGGAATGTATGAAACATTTGTCAAATAATTTGTTTTACAGCCGAATCTTATTTTTCCCTATTGTGTTTCAATAGATAATGTTGTCGTATACATCTGTGCTATTATCTGTTGTTTGTTGCAAGAAAATCTTACCAAATGGATATTTAAAAACTTCAGTGACAGTTTCACCATTGGAGAGGGATTGTTAGTTGGACAAGCAGCAAGTTTAATTATATCTTTGTCTTTGAAAAACTTGGTAATTCCGCAGCATGCTAGTAATGAGAACAAAAAACTATACGCATTATGTATATATATATATATATATATATATATATATATATATATATATATATATATATATATATATATATATATATATATATATATATATATATATATATATATATATATATATTTATTTATTTTATTTCGCCATACCCTTCCCACTTTCGTGGGGTGGTGCAAAAAAATAGTATCATATTATATATATATATATATATATATATATATATATATATATATATATATTTTTTTTTTTATATTTTTTTTTTTTTTTTTTTTTTTTTATTTTTATAATTATATATATATTATATATATATATATATATATATATATATATATATATATATATATATATATATATATTATATATATATATATATATATATATATATATATATATATTATATATTATATAATATATAATATATATATATATATATATATATATATATATATATATATATATATTATATATATATATATATATATATATATATATATATATATATATATATATATATATATATATATATATATATATATATATATATATATATATATATATATATATATATATATATTATTAGTGATGGGACAATTAAGAATTTTTGATCATTAACGGTGAAACTGAACTGAAAAAGTACATTTTAAAAATTTCTATTATTTTAATAGATTTAACTTTTATAATAAGGAAGAATTAAATTTGTTTCTTTTCTGTATTCTTCATTAAAATGTGTAAACTCTTAATTTCAAAATGTAATATAATACAGAGTGTTCCACTGGCTCTAGGCCTCATATATGCTCTTATAGGTATCAAAGTACTAGTCATAAGTTGATAAAATTTGCTACGAACAAACATTGGTGTGTGAAAAGCTGTGTGGGGTCATGAGAGGTCACACAACAGTCGTTCGTGTACGAAATTAGAGCCCTGTGAAGATTGGGTCATTTTGAAGGGACTTTGGATACTAAGGTCGCCTGTCCTTACCCTTTCGGATATCTTCCTATGAGGCATGCTGAAAGGGAAAGTGTACCTCAACAAGCTACGTACTCTCGTACAACTGAAAGACAACATTCGACAAACAATTGACTCTGTGCTTACCATTGTTTTGGCGGCAACCTTTCGTAACATGAAAAGGGAAATGCAGGCATGCTTTGATGTTAATGGAGGTCACTTTCAACACTGTGATGTCAGCATGATTTTCACGCACTAAGGTTTGGGGCCGATAGTAAGTGGGACACCTCGTAATATCTCCAGAACATTGATTTTAAAAATTTTAATGTGAGAACATTAAGAGACTTGCAAATTTCTAGTATTTTAAATTTAGAGCTCTAAAATTTTGATGCAGAAACACTCTTTTCTCCAGCTTTTGAGATAATTCAATTTTGTCTTGCAGTATATTTGTTCACTACTAGTAAACAGTCTTTCACTTTCAATAGGGTGGAGTATAGATATTTATATGTCAATATATGCAAAATAATCGGCAGAAAATTGACGATGACGATTGAGAAAAAATATGCCAATTTTGACAATAACTATTAATTGTCCCATCACCAATATATATATATATATATATATATATATATATATATATATATATATATATATATATATATATATATATATATATATATATATATATATATATATATATATATATTGTAGACAGCAATTTTGTTTGTCAGCTGTTTTGGATATATCCTTTGGAGATGGAGAAGAAAATTTGGTGCATTTCTTTTTCTTTCCTTCTTGACTGTAATGTCTTTGACAGGAATTTTTATATCTTCTTTTCTACTCGATGAATGGACTTATGAATGGCTCATTCGCTTATTCTCGTCACCTACAAGAATTGCTCTTGTAGGATGGTGGTTGAATGTGTTTGTTATTATGATGATAACGACATTTGTATCTCAAAGGTAAGATTTTTTTATTCTTAATTTTTTTTTTTTTTTTTTTTTTTTTTTTTTTGTGGCTGCTGCTATGGTTTAAAAAGTAGAGCAACCGATTTGTGCGATAAAAGTCCCGAGATAGAATCTGGTGCGGATTCGAGGAAGCACTTTCCTAGGGTGTTTCACCCCTTGTACTGGGCAGTGCCCGTACAGGAGTTGCAAGATTTTATTTTTATTTTTTTAAATTTATTCGTAATGGGTGTATATATATGATATCAAATCGGTAAAGAACTTGCAATTTAGTAGTTAAATTGTTCTAGAAATTTATACCCAAATAAAACTTTTTAAACAAAATTAAAATTAAAAACTCGAGTTCAGTCGTATAAAATTAGTTAAAAATTTAATTTATTGTATTTTTATTACATGCATTTTTTAAGAAAATTGTTGATATGTACAACGTTGTACTGTAAATGATCAGAGAAATAAACAAAATAAAGAAACACACACACATATACAAATAAATAAAAAAAAATTAATTATCCATGGAACATTTTTGAATAGTTAGCATTTCATGACTATATATATATATATATATATATATATATATATATATATATATATATATATATATATATATATATATATATATATATATATATATATATATATATATATATATATATATATATATATATACCGGTATAAAAAGATTATTGTTTTCAGCTGAACTGATGAACTATTTTGTTGTTATGATTTGAGTAACTTCGTTAAATTTAGAGAATAAACACAATATTTTGTGTGAGACAAGATTAGAAATAGATCCTTTTTGAAATACTGTTCACAAAATCTATTATTAAATTTTTTTGTATTTATTTATTTTTATTTATTTATTTATTTATTTATTTATGTATTTAATATTTCCCTTTTTATGTTCTTAAATATATACAAGTTTTTAATACATAATATTTAAAGAATCAAATTATTTTATTTCTAATTAACTAGATATCCTTACGTTCCTCAAACTGTACTTCGCAAAATATTCCATATCTTGATGGTATTTATTATGGTCCCTGGTATCATTAAGGATCCTTCCCTAACCTATTTGGCAGCCACAGGTGCAACAATATTTTTTTTACTTTTAGAGGTTAGTTATTATTATTATTATTATTATTATTATTATTATTATTATTATTATTATTTATTATTATTTTCCAATATTATTATTATTATTAAGCCCTTTATTTTAGTATTATTTATTATATAAAATTTATTATCTAAATTGTTTCAAGTTTTTTTCTCTCCTTTCACAGCTATAGCTCAGTAAGAGACTAAAATATTTCTTTGGTTAATTAACATTGGTAACAGTTTGTTGAAAAAAAAAAAGATTGAACATTTAGCAAATTTTTTAGTAATAATCAATCAAGGCTTTTAATAAGTTTTTTTTTTTTTTTTTTTTTTAACTTGTACAAAACTTTTTATTGGTTGAAGAAAAACATGACATTATTGATAGAAAAGTTTTAAACTTATTCCCGAGCATCTTATTTATATAATGAGAAACAACGAATGGATTTTAAAACATGATACAGTAAGAGTAAGATGGAATTGGTGTACTTGCAAAGAATTGTTAGATACTGAATTTTAGTTAAAATAAAAATAATTATTATATATTCAATAATTTATCTTTTAATAGTAACACCTTAAATTTAATTTGATGGTTAAAGCCTATCTAATTAATGTGCGTTAAATAAATGGAGGGAATAATAAGCAATCTATTTGTAGAATGTAAGTTACTCAATGTTACAATTGTTAAAATGTAATCTTAGATATTCATTTACTATTGTTAAATGTTAGATGAATTTTCTCATTTTTATGAAATGTTAAAGTTTGCTTTTAAGATTTTTTTTTTTATTTTTTTTTTAGATTGTTCGAGTGTCAAAAATAAATCCATTTAGTAGTCTCCTAAATTCACTCTTCTCAAATTTTCTGGATGAGAAAGATCAAGGATCCCTTGTTTTAAGCCATATTTACCTTCTGGCAGGGTTAACTCTTCCCTTATGGCTTTACCCATGCGACTTTGTATACACAGAACCGGCATCTAATAATTCGGCTTCTGCTGTTAACAATGCTCAATTTTGTATACTTCCTCTACTAGCTGGCATTTTATCTGTAGGGATTGGAGACTCTGCAGCCTCAATCGGTGGAACATACATAGGTAAACACAGGTTTCCAGGAACAAAGAAATCTGTGGAAGGAAGTATTTGCAACATTCTTAGTCAGACCCTCTTCATTTGCTGCATCATACAAATGGGTCCTGTGAAGTTAATTTGGAATGTCTGGCCAAAACTTTTCGTAGCAGTCGTTCTTAATGCTTTCGTTGAAGCGTTTACGGATCAAGTTGATAATATTGTTCTTCCATTGCTTTTGTATACGCCATTGATGGATTCGTAAGATATTTTTGCATATTTGTTAATCTTTTCAGTTATTACTTTTAAATTATTATTTTTTTTTAACATATTTATTTTTGTTCAAATGGCTTTTATACAAACGGGTTTTCTATTTAAAGCATGCTGTTTTTATTATTATTATTATTATTATTATTATTATTATTATTATTATTATTATTATTATTATTATTATTATTATTAATAACAACATCTGCGGAACAAGTTTTACATTCTTAAAAAGATTATTAATACTAAGTCACAAATAGGCTGTGAATAAAAACTGAGTATTCCAACAATAATTATATATATATATATATATATATATATATATATATATATTATATATATATATATATATATATATATATATATATATATATATATATATATATATATATATATATATATATATATATATATATATATATATATATATATATATATATATATATATATATATATATCCTGAGGGTAGAGTCTGTGTCTCTAAGAAGAGAGTAACTTAAGTGTACGCTATGCACACTAATATAAACCCCTGACCTGAACCTTCAGTTTTGACTCCTTTTCTCGATGAAGTATCTTTTCACCCACCCTTACGGCCATTTGCTTCAGTTGTATCTACAGTCTTCAAATTTCTCTACATTCCATTATATGCTGTTTTACTATAAACTTATAACAATAATTGTGACCTGTGGTTTTACCCTCCTCGCAAACATGTAGAATGTTTTTACTATCTTCAAAATCCGCCAACTCCCTTGTTCTCCTCAAAGCCGACTTCTCTCACCTCGAACTTAATACCTGTTATTTAATTGTCGAAAGATAAGTGCGGGAGCATCGGTTTTTCTTGATTAAATTATGTCTCCCTCCCATCCTGTTTCTATGTTTTCATTGCTAAGCTTGTGATTTCGGCTCTAGAACTCTATGATTTCATCCCTCTTGAAAGAAAATATTGAATAGCTTGATCTCAGGAAATGAACAGATCCTAAGAATGAAATGATTACAAAAGAGTATTCCAAGCAGCAGCATCTCGGAAAAACAAGTAGAACATGCATCCCTAACGAACTACAACGGGTCTTTCTCCCCGCTACCACTATGCCGCTACTGACAACTATGTCCCCCTCAAAAGTAGTTTTCTTGACTTCTAGCATTAATGTTGGAGGGAAGATTTTCGGATTGGTAAGCTCCGTATGATGAATCCCTTTGTTAAGAATAGATTTTCCCATGTCGCTTAAGCCTTTGCTTGTTTGAAAATTGGTCACACAAATTTTACCCATATTTACCATATGTCAAAGAAGAACCTCCAGCTTGCCCATTACCAGTCATTCGTTCTTCTGTTCTGTCAGCTCACAATCATCTTGGTGGAATGTACTGCTTCAAAAGTAAGAGGATCTAAAAGTAAATTTTTTCCTACATTACAAACCGTTCCCTATGACCACTCCCTTTCTTACATCCTCTCCGAATTCTTTTTCTTCAGATCTGAAATTTTCTTTGCCTTTTTACAAAACTTGAACTTACTTTGTTAGATCTAAACCATTTCAATTGCATACCTCTTCAGTTTTTGTAAGGAGTCATTCATAACTTCCAAATCAAAAATCGCAGCTTTCCAGTGTGTAGTGACGACTTCTGTACATATACTCAATATATATATATATATATATATATATATATATATATATATATATATATATATATATATATATATATATATATATATATATATATATATATATATATATATATATATATATATATATTATATATTATTTTTAAAAAGATTTTAATTTATTATTGTTTTCATATTTAGATCAAAATTTCATAAAATGTTACGAATAAAAATAAATTTTATTTGCTTTTAAAAATATAATGTTAATTTCTTCTATATTTTATTTTATGATATTTATCACTTGCGTAAATAACTAGTATTTCGAATAGAGCATGCGAGGGAGGCTGTCTTAAATATTTTTTGCATTTAAAATTTCAAAAGATTCTTTATTAGACAATGCCAAAGTCAAGAGAACTTTCGGAATATAAACTGGATATATATATATATATATATATATATATATATATATATATATATATATATATATATATATATATATATATATATATATATATATATATATATATATATATATATATATATATATATATATATATATATATATATATATATATATATATATATATATATATATATATATATATATATATATATATATATATATATATATATATATATATATATATATATATATATATATATATATATATTTATACTGCAAATATTATATTTTTTTTTATTTATTTATTTATTTTTTGTAATTTTAAAAGTTTTTTTTTTTTTGTAATTTTAAAAGTAGAGTTACACTGTCTTACCAACTTAAGTAATGTAGTTTTCATATGTTTTTGTTGTTTGGTTAGATTTATTTATTTATTTATTTAGTAATTTGGAATTACTAAAGAGAAGGATTTTGATTTTATTTTTTAAAATGTAGAACACCTTTGAAAAAGTTTGGTAAATTTTGAAACTTGAAAAAGTTAAAAGTAAATTTTAAAATTAGAAAATACTTAGATAAAATTTTGTTGTTCCCTCTTCCATATTTTAAATATTTTCAGAAAATACTTAGATAAAATTTTGTTATTACCTCTTCCAATTGATATTGTAAATGTTACCTCAATGACATAAAAGATTATACCACTCTCTCTTAATTTTGTAAGCAATATCCCCTCAAACCCTGTTTTTATTATTATTATTATTATTATTATTGAGATTATAGATTCGAATATAAAGGTTTTTTAGCTTGTAACCTTTTTTTTGTTTTTTCGTTTTTCAAAGTTTGTTCTGTTTGTCATATTGACATCATGCTCAGAGGCATGTCTAAATATCCTAAGTTTCCTTACAAATTAATGATAAAAAAATAGTATTCCATTAAAAACAAATATTTATTATTATTTATTGATTATTATTGATTATTATTATTATTTTGAAATCAATTAAGATATTTGAAATTTTCAGTATAGTATTACTATTTGTAATTATTGAGACGAGACCTCAGTTACCAATTAATGTAAGTACAGTATGAAACTATTTTATTTTCTTATTTTCTGCTTATTTTGTGTGTTTTTAATATTTGGATGATTTTCTATTTTTATAGCTAGTTTCTGTATAATTGTTCATAATTTTTGGTCATAGAATATTTTTTTTTTATTTTAGTTACAAGGATTATTATTAATAATGAGAAATTTAAGCAATAATTTATTTTAATACATTTTGTGTTTTCTATTATTAAGGGATTGTTATTGTGGCCAGTTTACCGTTTAAATTGTGAAATATTTCTATGGGAATTACATATTTTTTCTTATTAATTGTTTCAATGTAACCTAATTTTTAAAAAAGTATATAAATAAATAAATAAATAATGGAAGAAGAAAAATGAAGTTTCAGAAATAATGAAATTCATTCATCTGGTGTGATTTTATTGATTGGTACCAATACATTTTTGTTTTAATTTTTCTCATTTTACTTGTACTTTTTCTCAGACTCCATTGTGGAAATCTTGCGACTCTTAGTAATATTTATAATTTAATTAGCTGGAAATACGATATTGTGGCCGTTGCGAGTTGTATGATAGTCAAAATCATGTCATAAAGTGAAAGATACCCAAAGTTGGTCAGTGTGGGATCGTTGTTAACAATATTGTTTTATTCAGCATATTCTTTATTAAACGAAGATAGCAATGTAAGTATTGGATATTTATATTTAACCAGAAGGTCGAATTTTGGCTCGAGAAAGTGTCAAGATCGACTTGAGAGACGATGACAGTTCTATATACGTGTAACTGTTCATACATACGAAAATGGACCCAACAGAGAGAGCTTGAATATCCTTGCTAAAAAATGCTTTATTTGTCAACTAGAGGCCTCAAGGGTTTTTATCACTCGATAGAGACTTGATATCCCCATAGTCATCAGCCCTCGATTCAAAAAATCTGGATTCAATTGTTACGACAATGAAGGTAAGGGAATAACTCTATTTCCTCCCAAAATTACTGATAGACCGAATATATTAAAATTTTAAGTATTTATATATATTTGTATGTTGGCTTTACTACATTTTATGCAACGTTGTTGGTTTGTAGATGTAAAGACCAGTAATTTGTAAGAAGTACTATTATGCGAATGATTTGAAAATTACAAACCTGAACCAATCGGGCCTATTTTTTCAGCTGAAATGTAAGTAATTCCAGGTAATTCGGGGAAGGAAAGGACTAGAGGATAGGAAGCATTAAATACATGTATTTTACTGTAAATTAGATAAAACATTGCTTTCCAGTTACTATAATAAGCATGCCATTTTAATGATAGTATTAAGTTTCATGAAAATGTATTTTAAACAATACATTTTCCTAAAAATAATCATATTTTATCTGCTTTTCTTAGTTTTCGGGTATTTGAATTTTGCGAAATAGCTTCCGCAAATAATTTTTTTTTCACTGTTCACTGATAGTTGTAAACAAATTTTTGATCCAAACGTATAATGTGTTACTGGAATTGTCAACACCTGAATAAGTTTTAAAATTGCTGGCTAGAGTATTCCAGAGCTGTCAGTATTTTTCAGATTCTAAATTATAGGAATTCAATTATGGGTGGGTGGATATAGTTTTCAGTCTTTCACTTTGTTTAAAAAACCACTGCAAATTAATTAAGGTAATCCGTTGAGATTTTAACAAGGAACCCGAAAAGCTGTGATAAAATTTGAATGGCAAGTGTTCCAAAGGATAGCAAGCAGTAGTTGGACAGCACTGAAGAGCAGGAGTACGCTTTCCACTGTAACAGCTGGAAAACTTTTCATTTTGGAATTTGCGAAATCTTTGAAAGCCAATATATAAAATGCTTTAACAGATTTGATGTTTTAACCCTTCAAGTTTAAAAATTCTAAGTGTGATGATAAAGTTGAAAACGGATTTATTTTTCAAACTGACCCTCATGAATTGAAATTTGGCATTACAATTTATATAATACTTCGCAATTGTAAAGGCAACACCGCTCTAAGAAAAAAGTGACTTCCCTTATAAATTTCATTCTCATAATTGAACAATGAAGAGGGTAACCAACAGGGAAAGAAAGGGACTGAGAAAGAATATCACAGAAGAATTACAAACATAATTAGACAAATGTTTCAATATCCTCTTAACAATAAAGCGCGGTTAATTAGGAAATAAATATTTAAACAATTATAATAAGATTTTTATTATAGAAAACTTGCTTTAAACATTACACTCACGGCATTATGTGCTTAAAAAATACAGACTATCAAAGTCTACACTAAATTTAAATACTATAAAAAGGTCAACTGCAAAACTGAATAGGTATTATTATTATTAATAATAATTGCACATAATACAGTTCTCAACTGCATTTGAGTTGTCAAGAATTTTTTTTTTTACAGCAAATGACCTTTCATATTATTATATATATATATATATATATATATATATATATATATATATATATATATATATATATATATATATATATATATATATATATATATATATATATATATTATATATATATATATATATATATATATATATATATATATATATATATATATATATATATATATATATATATATATATATATATATATATATATATATATATATAAACTAAAAAAAAACAGGTACTAAGATTTCTTATAAAGAAAAGGCGAAGGTGGATAAACTAAATATACTTAAATAGCAATTCGTAACAGCTAAATATGGTTAACTACTGCTTAAAATTCTGTAATCTTTTTTAATCTTAAATGAGAATATTCTATTTAACACTTACACTGGCAATTATATATGGCCAATATGATAAATACCTAATAATATATAAAGTGATTACCGTCAATACCCTGCCTATTAGACAGAGTACGGCAAACAATGGAGAAAATAAGGCCCCTCTAGGTTGGCTCTTTTATTACAATGAATTATAGTAATAATAATAATAATAATAATAACTCTCCCATTTGGCAGTTTCAATGACTAAAATGCTCTTAATAAAAATTCTCGACTCAAATTTAATCTTAATAGCGAAACGATAATGATGATGATAACAGTATCAGTAGTAGTGGTAGTAATAATAATTTGGTTTTTAAAATGGAGAGATGCTTATTGATTATTAAGTGCCTGTATATAAGGTTTAATTGTGGCCATTACAAACGAAAGAGGCTCTCCAACAACTGCTTCAGCTCAGTTATCTGGACAAACTACCAGTCTTCATACCTATTAAAGTTACTAAAAATCAAAGAAAATGGCAGTGGATAGGGAATGGAATGATATTAAACCTAATTTTAGCTAAATAATAATAATAATAATAATAATAATAATAATTTGTACTAGAAAAACTTGATTAATAAACTTTAGAATTATTCTCTTTAATATGTTTCTCAGAAGCAAACCAAGTTAAGTCACATTTCGACTAAAATTATTTATATTAAAACAATATTTATTTTAAACTCTAAAAAGATTTTCTTGGACTTAACATACTCCGCTTCTTTTATATATATATATATATATATATATATATATATATATATATATATATATATATATATATATATATATATATATATATATATATATATATATATATATATATATATATATATATATATATATATATATATATATATAACACAAAGGTAGGAATTAATATGTATTACGAAAAACGTTTCCAAAACGCAATTAAAAGCTACAAATAACTTGATAAAAAATATGCTGAAATTTGTTCACTATTTACATCAAGTTACGACGTCACATCCTCATTTATGACGTTATGCAATAAGTTATGACGTCAGAAACCCTTTTAAAGGCAAGTTAAATAAGCCCTTATTGGGAAAAAATATATATACCATATTAATATATATATATTAAAAAAAAACTATACATAATTACAGATATTGAGGTAATTTTTCAGACCAGAATGAATGTCCTATTTACTCTTCGTTATTTTATACAAAGTATCTGATACATGTAACATGCGTGTATAACAACACAAAATACAAAAGAAATCATTTCCTGTATTTTTTTAAGAGTCTTAACCTTCATCACAGAATTTTGGCGATCCCTAAAGAGTCCTTCATCATATATTCTCTCAAAGCCCATAAAGCATTAACAACTGAACCATGGTTACCAACACCATTGGCCAACCAATGCGATGGTAATCGACCAGTATCGTTGATTATGGTATTGTCCACAGAGGAAGTCAGCTGCCTTTCCCAATTGCTTACAAAAGGTTTGTCCAGATTTTCTATGTATCTGTTTATGTACATATTTAAAAATATAAATAAATATCAATTTTAAAATAATAATAACAATATAACTACACTTTCCTATTCATTATTCAGTTAACCTGTTCATTCATCAAAAGATGTATATTAAATAATATATACTCTACTACTACTAATTAATATTAATGAATAAATAAAAAATAAATTAAATAAATAACTAGGTTATACAAATTTATGACTCACTTTATATAGGCTTCCGAGTGAAGCAGACGTTGTGTTTTTGGAGGTGGATTTACAAAAAGAGGATCTGTGCTTTTCTGACCTAATCCATTTATACCTATATATATATATATATATATATATATATATATATATATATATATATATATATATATATATATATATATATATATATATATATATATATATATATATATATATATATATATATATATATATATATATATATATATATATATATATATATATATATATATATATATATATATATATATATATATATATATATATATATATATATATATATATATATATATATATATATATATATATATATATATATATATATATATATATATATATATATATATATATATATATATATATATATATATATATATATATATATATATATATATATATATATATATATATATATATATATATATATATATATATATATATATCGCTAAAAAAAAAATCTGCAAAAAGTAGGTAGCTTATTATTGACCAGAATACTTAACTACTGAAACGGTTTCCAAACTAAATAAATAATTTTCTATGCAAAATTACATTTAAACTATAAAATTAAATAAAATTTGTAATGGTAAAGAATAATGTACCTACAGAAGAGAAATAGTCAAGCTGGTTCTGTAGAACTTTGTGTGAATCAAGACCAAACATTTTGGAATGAGAAAATATTTGAACGAGATTCATTAAATTTGACTAAAAACTATTGTTGGCAAGTCGCACTGGTGCAGGCGTGATGTGGAACACAATTTCAGTTTCCCGTTCCGATGCGGTGCGGTGCGGTGGTGCAGTGCGGTACAGGTAGATACAGGTACACGACTTTTTTTACCCAAATCATTATTGTGAGTGTGTTTTGAAACTCTGTAGAATTTGACCTTATAATAATTAGCCGAGGTAAAATGGTCTCACTGTGTAAGACAATCCAAGTGTATGATCTAGAACAAAGTGAACTTTCCTGGATAGATGTTAATCCATAAGGATACGTTACAATGATGTTTGAAGAAATATAAAGATTTTTAAATGTTAATAGAAATTATATTAAAGTTGCAGGATTTTTCTTCACTTTTCCCAGTTGGTGACATTTACCTTGGGCATGGGTTTGTTCAAAAGATCAGACTGTAGTGTGACAAACCCTGAAATTTACCAGAAAGGTATTTGTGGAAGAGATCCAGTAATTCTAAAGGCTATTATTAAGATAATCTGTGAGACATCTGTAATGTCTCATGACCCATATTAAGAAAAGAGAATGGGAAGACAAGAAAATTAAATTGTGGTAGAAATATGAGAGAAAATTGAGAAAAAAACACACATATATATATATATATATATATATATATATATATATATATATATATATATATATATATATATATATATATATATATATATATATATATATATATATATATATATATATATATAAAACACTCACCATTAACTTGAATTGGTGTCCCAATAGTGATCTGATACTGGTTTTCTCTTCCTGCATATATATATATATATATATATATATATATATATATATATATATATATATATATATATATATATATATATATATATATATATATATATATATATATATATATATATATATATATAATATATATATATATATATATATATATATATATATATATATATATATATATATATATATATATATATATATATATATATATATATATATATATATATATATATATATATATATATATATATATATATATATATATATATATATATATATATATATATATATATATATATATATATATATATATATATATATATATATATATATATCACTATACTATCGCTATTACAACGGACATTGCTCTTCTGAACTCTCACGTCGCATACCTCCTCCACTGAGAAGGGCTCGTGCGACACGTCTTTCTACACAGTCTCATCCTTTCTCTGTCCAACTCTCCGACCCAGACTTAACCGCTATGCTCAATCTTACATGTACTCTACTGGTAAAGTCTGGAACACACTCCCTTTATCTGTTTTCCCAACTTCCTTTGACTTGCACACTTTTAAACGCCGTGTATCGGGTCACGTCGGCCATTAGCGACCCCGAATCTGATTGCTTCCCAACTCCGGTGGATATTGGTAGGCCTTGGGCCTTTGCCCACCGGAGGAGACATAAAAAAAAAAAAAAAAAAAAAAAAAAATATATATATATATATATATATATATATATATATATATATATATATATATATATATATATATATATATATATATATATATATATATATAATAATAATCATATATTATGGAGGCAAATTGCTTAATTAAGCAGTAAACTTGCTAAACTATTTTCATTCTTAGATTTATATTTAAAAAAATAATATAATTCCCCCCCCCCCCCAAAAAAAAAAAAAAAAAAAAAAATGGCCCTAATTTAAGATTTATAAAGATGGAATTTGAAGGAAGGAGCTGAAACCCTCCTTCCCTTCCTTTTCCTTCTCAAATCCATTCTGTTCTATGATGAGAAGTGGCTATCTGCATTTCCGAAGGCAACGTTAGTGACAATATAAAATATTTGTCATTTTATATATGATCAATAACTATAAGGTATCTTACCCGTAGGATTTAATCCTGGGGCTGGAGATGAGTTTGAGTCACTATTTATGAGTGACTGTCGTGAAGAAGGGACAAAATTTCTGAAATTGAAAAACGAAATATGTAAATGAACTTCAGTAAGGTTAAAAATTTTACAACTAAACAATAACAGGAATGAAATGGAATAACTCAGATAATTAAAAAAAAAACTAAAAATTAAAATTTTAAATTTATCTAATAATAAAAATAATAAAAAATACATTTTTCATATAAAATATTAATTTTATTTAATAGCGTTTCATAAAACTTCCCAAACTAAATATTCATAAACTTTTGTGGTAAAAACTAAATTTTGGCGCATGTTTAACTTAATAGATTAATTAAATAAGTATTATTAATTCTGTACAAAAGCTACTAATTAATAAGCAAGAAAATAAAATGGCAAATATTACCAGAATGACTATAACTCACCAACGTTACGAGTATGGAATAATAAAAGCTAAAATTTAATGATATCGTTTTACCATGTGGAAAAAAAATTTTTGAAATACTTTTTACCTTGATCTTTCATGATGAGGAACAACTCTTCCTGCTGAAGTTTTGGCAATATGTACTTCTCTTACATGCCTGATGAGTCTCTGCATCAATGGAAATGGGGTAAGAGAAGTTTTCTTATGCCGCGAGCAGCCTCTCCAACTGCACTCAAAAACTGAAAGTTAAAATAAATTAAATTATCTCCATTATTTTCCTTGTAATAGCAAACTTCTAAATTTTCCTAATTAAAAGTTCTTCAAAAAGATAGAAGAGATGGCAACAGTTTTTATGTAAGTTTTTAGTATTTAAAATATACAGGTAGGAAAACTTCTAAAAGGAAATGAATGAGAAATTTATAAAAAGTTAGATACCATTCTGAAGCCTATTAAAATGTCCAGTGTTTTCACTAAATACATGATCGTAGAGGTCGGATAAATCTTCAAACATGAAATCACAATTATCCCAAAGGCATTCGAACACCATGTCAGGATTATTTGGAAGAGGAAGTTCTGAAGAAATCTTAAATAAAAAAAAAAAAAAATCAAGTTAACAAAAATACCAGTAAGTAAATTATTAATAAAAATAACGATTATGTAAAAAAAATAAATGGAAAAAACAATTCGAAATGAATTATTAAATATTTAAGAAAATATATTTATACAAAAACAACCAAAAATTCATTATATTTAATGATTCAAAGAAAAATAAATAAATTATGAAAGAGGGAATTGAAACACTTTCACTAAATATTCATAATCCAATAATGACAAAATCAAATTTAACATGTAAATGACAAATAAAAAATTAATACAAGACAAATTAAATAATTATTATTATTATTTAAAATTTTTTATTAATATTTCAATATTTAAAGAAATATATTACTATGGATTTAATGAATTTAGAATTAAGTGGCGTGTTTAATTACTTACTATATAAAATAACAAAGTCATAATTAAATAATAATAATAATATCAAATCTTCTAGTGTCTAACGAAAAAAAATGGCGAAGCAAATTTTTTAGCCCTATGTCAAAATTTGAAAATTAATGATTTTCTTAAGTAAGTTAGCAAGTCATTGAGACGGAAGGACGGACGGAGACTTTTAAATATTTTTTTGCATATATTTTAAACAAATTCGATTCGGGTTTATACTAATTTTTTTCATTAGTTTCACTACTCAGAGCTTTAAAGCTCATATCGAATACAACTTCTAAATCGCAACCACAATTATTTCAATTTCACATAAAAATTACTACTAATGCGAAAAGAGTCATATATTTAATGAAAGGAAATAACACTTAATATTACTTAAAAAAATAATTATAAAACAGACAAAAAAAAAAAAAAAAAAATATATATATATATATATATATATATATATATATATATATATATATATATATATATATATATATATATATATATATATATATATATATATATATATATATATATATATATATATATATATATATATATATGGTATTAGTTTGATTCCTTAATTTACCTTAAGTTAATTAGGTAACTATTTATTGAGAAATAAGAAAAAAAAAACTTTACATCATTAATTTTAAGCATTACACTTGACACTACAAATATTTAATTAGTAGTACGATGAAGATCTGCATCAATGGGCATCAGACTGTTGACAATCAATCAAATACACAAGTAATAAATCTTTATTGGTTAACAATTGTCACCACCAATACCAGACATTAAAATTCAAGAAACATAAAAGGGGTTTTATTCTACCTTCTGGGTGCTCACAGTCCCCACTTGTGGGGTTCCGGGCGAATCTAACAACATGGCCTGAGCTTTTTCTGCACTCTCTAAGTTCATCTGATGTGCCTTATCTTCGAAAGCTTTTCTTTCGGTCTCCGTCAATTTCTTCCACTCAATACCGACAAGACGTGATATTTCTCCAAAGTTCGAATCTGGATTTCTTTGTGTTACACTTTTACGAATCTCTGCTGAAAACAAGATATAGCCTGTGACTTGCTTCTTTCCTGTTTTCTGCTGGAAAAGTTTCTGCAAAATTACAATATATATATATATATATATATATATATATATATATATATATATATATATATATATATATATATATATATATATATATATATATATATATATATATATATATATATATATATATATATATATATATATATATATATATATATATATATATATATATATATATATATATATATATATATATATATTCTCTCCTATGGTGGGCAAAGGCCAGAGGCCTATCAATTTCCACAAGAGTTGGAGCAATACTGGAACCTGATCGTTAAACGACGACATGTCCCGATACACGGTGCTAGAAAGTATGCAAATAAAAGGAAGTTGGGAAAACAGATATAAGAGGTGCGTTCCAGACTTTACCGTTAGTGTGCATATAAGAATGACCATAGTTGGTTAAGTCTGGGGTCAAAGAGTTGGAGAGAGAAAGGAAGAGACTGTGTAGAAAGGTGTGTCGCACGAGCCCTTCTCAATGGAGGAGGTATGCGACGGGGTTTCAGAAGAGCAGTGTCCACTGTAATAGAGATAGTATAGATAGAGTGACGCAACAATTCGACAGATAGAGAGAGAGATTGGAGAGAATTAGTGAGAGCGGAAGAATTGATAAGATGAAAAGCCCTAGACTCCACCTTGTCAAGTTGAGCTGTATGAGTGGAATCACCCCAGATGTGTGAGGCGTACTCCATACAGGTGCGAACAACACCCTTATAAAGAGAAAGCAACTAGGGTGGCTTGAAGAAATTCTGAAGGCGCCTCAGAACAC